>JAPKLW010001867.1:84634-103525 GCA_026898455.1 Plectranthus barbatus | reverse complement strand
ATTAAGCTCTTAGATACTCTAGAATTTGGATGAATCGTGATAGGAAAATGAAATCTAGGAGAAATTCTAACTAGATTTTATGAAAAATGATAAAAAGCCCCTCAAATAACTGCCTTTTACCCTTTTATAAGCAAGCAAACAGGGCCTCGGATCGCCCGGTTGAAGTATGGCTCGCCCGATCGAAGTTAGAAACTGTCACAGATCAAGAGAAAACCAACCAGGCTCGGTTGGTCGAAGCTGGCTCGGCCGAGCCTGCTCTCTGTTGGCCTGGCTCGGCCGGTCGAAGTTGGCTCGGCCGATCGAGCCCTCTGAACCCTTCTGAATCCTCGCTCGGCCGGTCCTGCACTTGCTCGGCCGGTCGAGCCCTCTGAAAGCCCCGCTCGGCCGGTCCTGCACCCGCTCGGCCGGTCGAGCTCTCCAAACTCCAAACACGTGCGATTTTCCTCCAAAACTCCACCAAAAATGCTCGTTTATGCCCAAAACCTATCCTACCACATCCAAAACACAAAAACACGAAAACACAACCAAAAAATGACAAAAACATATGATACGGGAGTAAAATAGCCACAAACAAGCATGCGCACACATCGAAATATGGGTCATTTTACGCACGTATCATAATCCCCCAAACTTAAACCTTTGATTGTCCTCAATCAAAACAAAGCAAAGTTATTAATCTATCTCATGCAATACCTCATAGCTCATCAAAGTTATCTTAGAATGTTCAAGTAAAACGAGATTATCACCTAACTTTGTAACAAGGTTAATGCTAAGGACATGAACCACTCATCAAAAATGGATACAAGAACCGGAAGCACTCCCTCACGTGTTTAGGGATGATGAGATTCACACAATCACAAGATATCGAGCTTGATTTCCATAGGCTTGCAGCCATTCTCACCACTATACTACAACGAGTTAGTTTCTAGAATCAAATAGGTCTTTTCACGAGTTGTAACGTGGCTAACTAGAAGGTGGGTGGTTTTGGGCCAAAGTGACTAAACTTCTCAATTTCCCAAAACCTCCAAACTTGTTCATTTCGAACCATTACAAACCTCCGAGGCTTTTCATTTCTCACATATATATATATATATTTTTTTTTCCTTTTTCCTTTTCTTTTTCTTTTTTTTTCTTTTCATCCTTTTTCAAATGCACCATCATTCTTTCATTTTGTCGGTGCCTCTTTCTCCAAACACTTGCACCAAAATTTTGTAGGTGCTCATTTTTCTAAGATCAATAACAATCCTTTATTTCATCTCTTTCATGCCTCAATATTTCCCATCAATACACATTCAATCAATTCCCAACCCAACTCTCATCACCGTATTCACCCTCATACACTCTTTCCCCCCAAATATGGTCCTAATCATATCAAAGAAGATTCACCAAATAAAGCTCAATCACGGGGGTCAAAGATAAGAAAGGCAAAATCATGATAACAACTACCTTATACTCCCGGTGTGAAAGGTAGGACTAAGAATCGATGGCCTGAGATCATTTTCTAGTTACACACTCATGCTAATAGATAGAGAACGGATGCAAGTTCTAGATCTCGTGCTCTCAATCTTGCCACTCACAATCGAAATAGATATGACAATATCATGGCTCAAACCTCACAGCTTTTTGTCAAGTCCTATGCATTAACCACATACAAAACTCGGCAATTCAAAAGTTAAACTTAAAACATGCTTTGAAAACTAGATTCCGCCCTATCATAAGTTGAAGTAGACATCAAACTCTACTAAGTAAATCATGATTAAATCTCAAGTCTAGTTCGAGTTCATCACACACACACACAAGCACACAACATCCTAACAACAATCTACATCCCAAAACACAAATGTAACAAAACTAAATGGTATGAAAGACGATACGATAGAAAACGTTACCCATCAGTAGGCACGATCTCCGCTCTCCATTCCTTATTTGCACCTACTAGAAAGCAACATACACACCACCAAACAATTGAGCATAAACTAGCCGATTAAATTCTCATTTCCACCATCTTCCACAAACCATTCATCAACAAAAATAAAGCAATATCCACTAGTTCCACCATTCATTCCAAACCATTACACATCCCACATACCAAAAACCAAATAGAAAGAATTAAACACATGTAAGCTTGCCAAAATGTTCCATCCATTCAATCATCAAATATCAATCATCAAAATCATCATTTAAATCCAAATCCAAAGTAGATGTAAATCATAATACAACCCAATCGAAGTATCAAATCTTTAAAATTCAACTAAACTAGACTAAACTAGAAAGCATAATAAGGATAGAGAGATAGAGAAGAGAATGAACCAGAGCACCAACTACCGACACTTCCCCCCAAACTTAGTCAAGTGAGACTAAGTTTGTAAAAAGGTAGTCGGTACGTCATTGCTCATCTCTGTCCTGCTGCTGCTGCTGGCGTTCTCAGATGGGTTGCCTCCCATCAAGCGCTTTTTAAAGTCCATAGCTCGACTACACACCTTAGTTAACAAAAGAAACATCCAAAACCACATTAGATCCAAAATCAACATAATATGGTTTAACCCGATGACCATTCACCTTAAAACACGTACCATTTTCACGAGCTATTTCCAACGTACCATTATCAAAAGTTTGCTTCACAATAAAAGGACCCGACCATTTGGAACGGAACTTACCAGGCATAAACTTCAACCGTGAGTTGAAGAGTAGCACAAACTCACCGGGAGCAAAAACTTTACGCCGGATGTGCATATCGTGGAACTTCTTGGTACGCTCCTTGTAAATTTTTAAGTTTTCAAAGGCTTCATTCCGGAATTCATCCATCGCATTCAAATGCATAGCACGCTCCCCTTGAGCCTTTCTGCAATCAACATTAACCATCTTCAATGCCCAATATGCTTTATGTTCCAATTCAACCGGCAAATGCCAAGACTTCCCAAATACCAATTGATAAGGTGACATACCAATCGGAGTTTTAAAATCCGTGCGATAAGCCCATAAAGCATCATCAAGACGCTTAGACCAATCTTTCTGGGAAGCAACTGTCTTTTCTAAAATAGCCTTGATTTCTCGGTTTGCAAGCTCTGTCTGACCATTAGCTTGAGGATGATACGGAGAAGTAATCCGATGCTTAACACCATATCGTGCTAACAAGTTTTCTAACAATTTATTACAAAAATGACTTCCCCCATCACTCACTAAAGCCCTAGGAATAACAAAGCGTGTAACCAATCCTTGCAAGAATTTCATCACAACCTTAGCATCATTCGTAATAGTTGGACAAGCCTCTACCCAACGGGAAACATAATCAACAACAAGCAATATATACTGATACCCGCAGGAAGAAGGAAACGGGCCCATAAAATCGATCCCCCAAACGTCAAACAAATCGACTTCAATAAAAAACTTAGAAGGCATCTCATCCCTACGGGTTATTGATCCAGTTTTCTGACACCTATCACAAGCCTTGACAAAGTTCATACAATCACGGTAAATAGATGGCCAATAGAAACCACAAGAAAGTACCTTTAATGCCGTGCGATTAGCAGCAAAATGACCTCCACTTTTCGAAGCATGACATTCCTCCATTATCCGTCTCCACTCTCCTTGATGCACACACCTCCGAATGACACCATCTGCACACCTACGAAACAAGAAAGGCTCCTCCCAATAATAAAACCGCACATCTTTAATGAATTTCTTCCGTTGATGGGGTTTCAAATCAGGAGGAAATACTCCGGCAACCAGAAAATTTGAAAAATCAGCATACCATAGAATGTTATAAGCTACATAAAAGATATGTTCATCTGGGAAACTATCATTAATGCCCGATTCATGCTCCTCTCCCTGAGCCGGCTCCTCTAAACGAGACCGATGATCAGTTATCACATTCTCACAACCTTTCCTATCTCGAATCTCTATATCAAACTCTTGCAACAGTAAAATCCACCTAATGAGTCTAGGTTTTGCATCCGGTTTTTTAAACAAATATCGAATGGCTACATGATCTGTGTAAACAATCGACTTAGCTCCTACCAAATAAGCTCTAAATTTATCATATGCATACACCACTGCTAGAAATTCTTTCTCGGTGACAGTATAATTACATTGAGCCGGATTTAGAGTTTTACTCGCATATGCAATCACCCTGAACACTTTGTCTCTAACCTGACCTAATGCCACTCCAAGTGCAACATCACTTGCATCACACATCAACACAAACTCTTCATTCCAATCAGGTGAAATTAAAATCGGAGAAGTCACAAGAGCCTTTATTAACTTCTCAAAAGCACAAACACAAGCTTCATCAAAGATAAATGGCACATCTTTCTCCAACAAACTACATAAAGGTTTAGTTATTTTAGAAAAATCTTGAATGAATCTCCTATAGAACCCAGCATGTCCCAAAAAACTCCTAATTCCTTTCACTGATTTTGGAATGGGTAGTTGTTCAATAGCACAAATCTTAGCCTTATCTACTTCTAAACCTTGACAAGAAATTTTATGTCCTAACACAATTCCTTCACAAACCATAAAATGACATTTTTCCCAATTAAGAACAAGGTTTGTCTCTTCGCATCTAGCAAGAACAATTTCCAAGTTTTTTAAACATGCATCAAAGGAATTACCGAAAACTGAAAAATCATCCATGAATACCTCCATAATTTCCTCGATAAGTCCATGGAATATAGCCATCATGCATCGTTGAAATGTAGCAGGAGCATTACACAACCCAAATGGCATTCGTCGGTAAGCAAAAATCCCGTAAGGACAGGTAAAAGCAGTTTTGTGTTGATCTTCCGGTGCCACCATAATTTGATTATACCCCGAATAGCCGTCCAAGAAGCAATAGTGAGAACGCCCTGCAAGTCGATCAAGCATTTGGTCAATGAATGGTAAAGGAAAATGATCTTTGCGAGTAGCCAAATTCAAAGCACGATAATCAATACAAAACCGCCACCCTTTTGTCAATCTCTCCATAACTTCTTCACCATTGTCCTTCACCACTTTTTCAAATCCCCCTTTCTTTGGTACCATATGCGTTGGGCTAACCCACTCACTATCACTCGGAGCATAGATGATATTATTATCTAACAGCTTAAGCACCTCCTTTTTCACTACCTCTTGCATCATAGGATTCAACCTCCTTTGAGGTTGTCGTTTTGGTTTGCACGTTTCCTCTAGAAGTATCTTGTGCATGCAAATGGCCGAACTAATTCCTTTTATATCGGAAAGTTGCCAACCAATAGCTGACCGATGCATCCTCAAGACACGAAGTAATTTCTCACTTTCACACCCCGAAAGTCCGGTTGATATGATCACCGGATATGACTCATTTTCTCCCAAAAATGCATACTTTAAATAATCTGGTAACTTCTTCAATTCAACTTCCGGTGCTTTATTCCTCATCTCCAACTTCCTTTCCTTAGCCCTATCTTCTTCTTCTTTTGTTCTTAATTCCAAGAACTTAGCTTCCTCATTTAATAAGTCGACCGGAAAATTATCCAACATTCGGGCATACTCCCCAATATCTTCCCTTACTTCCTCTTTGTTATCAACCATATTGATTGTAAAAATGGAATTTTGTAGTACCTCTTCTAATGGCTCTTGTTCACCCCTTTCCTCAAAACTTCGATCATGCATAACTTCTATCAAATTGCATTTCTCCTCATTCTCATCCTCCACACTTCTCTTCATGGCTTCTGGAAAGGAAAAAGTGATCTTCCTTCCATCAAATTGAAAAGTTAATTGACCATTTTTCATATCAAACAATGCTCCACCGGTAGACAAAAATGGCCGACCCAAAATCAGAGGAACATCTCCATCATCTTCCATATCAAGTACCACAAAGTCAGCTGGAAATATAAAGTCTCGCACCTTTACTAAAACATCTTCCACAATTCCTTTTGGGTATGACAAAGACCGATCGGCCATTTGGAGTGTCATGGTAGTGGACTTAATTTCCCCTATTGGCAACTTCTTGAACAAAGATAGGGGCATTAGGTTGATGCTAGCCCCTGAATCACACAAAGCCCGAGTCACTTCAATTCCACCAATTATGCACGAAATAGTAAAACTGTCTGGGTCCTGCCTTTTAAAGGGCATCTTTCTTTGGATCACAACACTACATTCTTCAAATAAATTCACTGTCACATATTCACCAATGCCATACTTACTCTTTTGAGTGAACATCTCTTTCAACATCTTAATGTATCCCGGCATTTCTTGTAAAACTTCAAGCAACGGAAGATTTATTTGAATTTTACTCATGTGCTCAAGAAATCGAGCAAACTTCTTGTTCTTCCTACTTTTCTCAAACCGTTGAGGATAAGGCATAAGAGGGATTGCATTTTTCTCCACAGAATTTTTTACCGTTACATCTTGCTCTTTAACTCCCTTTTGTATAACTTCTTCCTCCTCCTTAAATGTAACCTTTTTCTTGGTACCTCCGTCAATCTTTTCCCTTTCACCTTCCTTCTCCTCATGCTTCGGTCCATCATAAGAGAGCCCACTTCTAGTGGTTATGACTCCACAAGCGCCTTCAAGAGGACTTTCTTCCCTTAAAGTTAATTGATACGCTATACACGCTACTTGTGACTTGATTTCTGTCAAGAGTTCCTCATTTCTTCTATACTTCCCCTCAAGGTCCCCCTCAAACTCTGGTATCTTTTCTTCCTTCTCCAAATACAAACGATTCGACTCATTCCACCTAGATTGTGATGGCAAACTTGTCTCATTCCATGAGTCAAATGCGTAGTCTCCACTATATGGCTCATACTCAACTTCTTGATGTCTCCTCCAATGTTTTTCCAAAGTATACACGTCCCTTCCATATCCATCATTTTTTCTCTCGAATTCACACATCTACTTCTCCATTTTTTCCTGCATGGAAACCATTTGATCTCGCAACATTTCTATCCCATTAGCTTCTCTCATTATTTTCGCTGCTTTAGGTTCCATCCTTCTTCTTGGCCATTGACTACTATTATTAGCTATCCGCTCAATCAAACTCCATGATTCGTTCTCTTTCAATTCAAGAAACACTCCTCCTGATGATGCATCCATCAATATTTTTGTTTCATAATCCAATCCTCGATAGAATTGGCAAATTTGTTGATTCCTAGGAAGACCATGTTGAGGGAACTTATGCAAAAGCTCTCGGAACCGATCCCAAGCTTCATAGATAGGTTCATCGTACCTTTGCCCAAACAAGGTTATATCTGCCCTTCTTTTCAAAGTCAAACTTGGTGGAAAAAACTTGAAAAGGAACTTATCTCTTAACTCTTCCCAAGTAGCTATATTTGTCTTGTCTAGACCCTCGAACCAATGCCTCGCCGAGTCCCTCAAAGAAAATGAGAATAACCGCAGCCGTATTTGGTCTTGGGGCACTTGGTTGATCTTAATGGTATCCGTGATTTCCAAAAATCGGGATATATGAACATTCGGATCCTCGGTAGCATGTCCCCCAAACTGATTATTCTGTATCATTTGGACCAACTGTAGCTTTATCTCGAATTGCGTGGCATTTACTCCTAACCAGAAACCAACGGTCATCGGCTCCCCTTGAGGTCGGAAAAGATTTTGAAGTGGTCTACGAGGACCATTCCTCTCATTAAGCAACGCCTTCATCAATTCAATTTGTCTTTCTAACTCTCAAATCCTCATTGTATCTTCCCCCGGATTAGCCATTTCCAAATCAATCTCAATACTTTCTTGTCTTTGTTGTGCTTTCCTTTCCAAGAGTTCACGAGCCTTGGACCTCGTGATCATATACAACCTACACTTCACAAAAGATACCAATTAACAATCCAACAACTTAATCAAACAAAGGAACAACAACTGTCTATCACCAAGCTAAAAGCACAAAGTCCTCACAAGCAATAAAACAAACACCTAGCCTACAAGCTTCACTTTTCCCCCAATATCTAGCAACCTAATAAATGAAGTCCCCGGTAACGGCGCCAAAACTTGATGCGGCTAAAAGTTCAATCAAATTAAACCTCTAACTACACAAGAATAATATTTGTCAAATCCAGGTCCTTCCCCGCTTCGCCCGCTAGAATACCGAGATACTATAGCAAAGTCCTATAGCTAGGCATGATACAATTGTTGAGTAGTTTCTAACAATCTAAGCATTCAATTTAAACCTATGCTAACAATATATGACAAACATTGAATTAAACAAACAATCATCAATTGATCACTACTTTCCCCAATCGGTAAACCAAGACAATCAAATACTCAAATTAGGAAGATAGGATGTTGAGATGAGTGTAGATGCAATCAAATTAGGTTAATCATTGATGTAAACACATTTTAATCCCTAGGAGATTGAGCAATCAACCCTACACTCATTAACCCCTTGTCACGGCGAGCTAACGGTTGATGATCTAAGACTTGCAAACCATCACGTTATTAAGCCCTAGACCACTCCAAATAGTTCGTCAATTATTGTCCTAGGACCTAGCACCACACATGGATTGGAACTAAAATCGTATGAATCTACACTATTCACGACGATTCCGCCCGCGTATTGGCTGCAGCATTCACATCAACTACCTCCTAAGCTGGCTCTTACCTACACCTAGGAGGTAAGGAACAAGTTCTAGTGCAATTCAAGCTCTCAAAGGAAAGTAAACAAACAATTCTCAAACCAAATGATCAAGCATCCTTACTCAAATCAACATCCAAAATGAATTAGAACATCATACCTTTCAATTGTACAAATACAAAGTTGAATTCAATTACATCCATTACAATTTGAAAAGTAGAGATTGAAATCTTCCCCAATTGGATTTGTATGCCTTGATCTACCACCTTGATTCTTCACTTCTCTTCCAAGGATTGGTGAATTAAGCTCTTAGATACTCTAGAATTTGGATGAATCGTGATAGGAAAATGGAATCTAGGAGAAATTCTAACTAGATTTTATGAAAAATGACAAAAATCCCCTCAAATAACTGCCTTTTCCCCTTTTATAAGCAAGCAAACAGGGCCTCGGATTGCCCGGTCGAAGTATGGCTCGCCCGGTCAAAGTTAGAAACTATCACAGATCAAGAGAAAACCGACCAGGCTCGGCCGGTCGAAGCTGGCTCGGCCGAGCCTGCTCTTTGTTAGCCTGGCTCGGCCAATCGAAGTTGGCTCGGCCGGTCGAGCCCTCTGAACCCTTCTGAATCCTCGCTCGGCCGGTCCTGCACTTGCTCGGCCGGTCGAGCCCTCTAGAAGCCCCACTCGGCCGGTCCTGCACCCGCTCGGCCGGTCGAGCTCTCCAAACACGTGCGATTTTCCTCCAAAACTCCACCAAAAATACTCATTTATGCCCAAAACCTATCCTACAACATCCAAAACACAAAAACACGAAAACACAACCAGAAAACGACAAAAAAATATGATACGGGAGTAAAATAGCCACAAACAAGCATGCACACACATCGAAATATGGGTCATTTTACGCACGTATCATTCTCCATTTCGAGCTTCCTCAACTTCAGCTCTAACTTCTTCTTTAGCTCCTCCTCAGCGATCCTGCGCTGTTCTTCAGCAACAACGAGCTCTTAGCTTGTTCTGCTAGAACTAAGATGGATAGACTCTGTGTTAGATTACTAGGTTAGCATAGTCTTGTAAACACAGACATTCTTCCTCTTAGCTTCAGCAAATGATAGTAAGCTTTGATCGCACCAAGAAGGGGGAAATTGTTGGGAAATTATTCCTAAAACTCCCTTAGGATCACATTGTAAAAGGTTTTGTTGGATCAAACCTTACTAGAGTGGTCGATCAAATGCTGAAATCTAGTATAGTCTAGCATATCCTGTAATGTCCTGTATAGGTCACATATTGAGTTGTAATAGACTAGTTTGCTAGAAGGTTTCCTAGCAGACATCGAAGAATGTTGTTCGCTAAGAAGACAGATGATAGCAGAATGCTAAGGCATTAGCATTCGCTAACACTCAGCAAATTACCACAGACGTAGTCATGGAAGAAATCTCCACTTCCAAGAGTCAAGCAATCATCGTTCCTACTACATCATCCTTCTTTGCCACTCCGGTCAGCTCTCTCCAATTTCCAACATATCTGAATGAAGTAGTTTGAATGGCCGTTCAAAGTGCTGTATCCACCATATCTGAGAGAATGGTGATAGAAGCCACGGACATACGAAGAGAGATTGCGGTAGTCAAATCAAGTGTTGATACCGTAACGGCCAGGGTGAATTCAGTCGAGTCCGATGTTTCCTCTGTCAAGGCTACTGTGCAGGAAGTCAAGGAAGACGTAGCAGAGCATAAACAGCAGGTGGAAAATAAAGTTAATTCCTTTTTCTCCAGATTTTTGGATGCAATCAAAGAGGGGGAAGCAAGGAGGATTGCTGAGGCTGCTGAGAGGAAGAAAGCAAAAGAAGCTAGAGCGGCTGCCAAAGAAGAGAAGAGGAAAGCTCTTGAGGAGCTAAAGCAGAAGGAAATAGAGTTGAAAATCAAGATGCTCGAAGAGGAAAATGAGAGATTAGCTAATGATCTTTAGTTAGAAGCCGCTGAACGTGCAACTGCTAAGGAGTTTTTGGACTCATTTGTGCAGATGGCATCAAGCAAATTCGACGAATTGGAGAAGCTAAAGAAGCCTGCTCCAGACTCCTGACTATATTCCGTTCTGGTATTTTGGCCTGTCTCTGTCTATCATTTTCATTGTATCTGTAATGAATTTATCATATGAATGAAAATTGATCAGACTGAGACAACCTCTCATTGTCAATCTCTGATTTTCACTGTGTGCCTTAGTTGAAATACACTATTTGTGTATTCAAATGCATGTTAATTTCTGGGTGCTAAACATTATAGCACAATATTTACTTATGTGATTAATCGAGAAATATTTCCCAGCATTTATTTAGGGGGAATGTTATTTTAATCTGCTAGAACTAAGATGGATAAACTCTGTGTTAGATTACTAGGTTAGCATAGTCTTGTAAACACAGACATTATTCCTCTTAGCTTCAGCAAATGATAGTAAGCTTTGATCGCACCAAAAAGGGGGAAATTGTTGGGAAATTATTCCTAAATCTCCCTTAGGATCACATTGTAAAAGGTTTTGTTGGATCAAACCTTACTAGAGTGGTCGATCAAATGCTGAAATCTAGTATAGTCTAGCATATCCTGTAATGTCCTGTATAGGTCACATATTGAGTTGTAATAGACTAGTTTGCTAGAAGGTTTCCTAGCAGACATCGAAGAATGCTGTTCGCTAAGAAGACAGATGATAGCAGAATGTTAAGGCATTAGCATTTGCTAACACTCAACAAACTACCACAGACGCTAGCAGATAGAAGTCAAAAGGAACCAAGAGTCAGCGGAAGTTGCAACAACAGAATATACATCTAGCATATCGCCAGGGATATTCATCTAGCAGATTGTGCTAAAAGATCCTAGCAAAGCAAGACTGTCTGAAGACTGAAGCCTTACTCCCGTTCTGACAAAAGTACACACAAAGGACAAGGCCTTCCCGAAGTAGTTCGGAAAGTACAGATCAATTCCAAAAGTGACTGATCAAGTCAAATCACTTTCGGACAAAGGAGCCGTTGTGTCTAACGGATATGGAGATTCAAGATTTGAATCTCCATCTATAAAAGGCAGGTCCAAAAGTGAGAATCGACTACTGCTTCAATCACAACCGACATTCGCAAACATTCTAAGTGTGAGATTCCTTTGACAAAGCGAACAAAGTGAAAAGTAGTCAGTTGAGAGCCCGCGATAAAGAGTATTCAAAGCTCTCGACAACCAGAAGTGTTGTTCATTGATTTACTGACACTCCATTGAAGAGATTCTTGATTGCACTCAAGATTCTTCAATCATTGGGATACCTTTCTTTTCAGAAAGAATCCAACAGTCGAACACCTGAAAAGGTCTAGACTAAGACTGGCATTTAGCCGCATCCGAAGAAAAGTCAGGAAGTGACTATAAAACTTCCAAAGTAGGAAAGGCAAGTGTTTCGAAGGTGTGCCCTTGACTTAGCCGAACCTACACCTGAGGAGTTCAGAATATCGGAGGATAGCTGTCAAGTAGCCAGGCCGAAAGCTCACTGACTACTTAACGGAAAAGGCGAATCCTTGTATTCTGTATACTTAGTGAATTCTTAGCGTTTCGGCTAAGGAGTGGACGTAGATCTATTTGGATCGAACCACTATAAACATTGTGTTCTTTTACTGTTTCGTTGCTCACACGACTTTAAACCTAGCAATCATATTGCTAGTGTATAACTGTGAAGAAACTTTAATCTATCCCTGAGTTTAACTAATCTTTAAAGAAAAACATAAGTGTAAGTGACGAGTTATTATTCCGCTGCATTTCGTGCTTCTGTCTAAGCACGACGACTCTGATATTAAGGACCAACACTCCTTCATTACTTCCATATTGTTCTTCACACCAGATACATCACACTTCACCTCAGAAACATCTGCTCTAACTTCCGACACTTCACTCCTTATCTCCTCCACTTCCTTCCTTTATTCGGCAGCTTCCAGAGCCACTCGTTCATTTATAGGCATGGGGAGAGTGGTGGATAGAGCATGTTGAATGTAGTATTCGACATCAGTGTTAACATAGGAGTGGAAGGTGTGAGAACTTACAGGAATAACATCCATAGCAGAAGTTGTGATTACTAGCTCTCCGCCACTAGTAGATGGATGAACTTCAGAGATCGGATCAACATCCATGGCATCAACTTCATACCAATCGCCCTGCGCCTCAAAGTATTGATTTTCAGCAGCTATGTGCTCGGCCTCCTCTGAATTCCATGCCTTCGCTTGTGCCTCAGCAAGGTCAGCAACCTCTGCTTCATTGGCATTATCCTGCAAGTATTGAGCTTCTTCGGCCATCCATTCGGCTTCCTCCATCATCCAAGCATCATACAAAGCTTTGACAAGCTCAACAACCCTGGCTTCCTGTATTTCAGCAGTATGAGTAGCTTTAGTTATCTTCAAGATATCATCCTCCAAGAAAAGGACAATCAGCTGGTCTTCTTAGCTCTGTTTCTTGGCAATCTCTTCTAGCTCTTGTGCAACAGCCATCCTGGCTAGCAGCCTTTCTTTCTTTCGTGCTTCATACTCAGCCTGACATCTGCGATACTCAACAGCTGCTTTTGCTTGGCGCTTGGATAATTCAATCTTAGCATCTGAATAGCCATCAGTGGCAAATGTGGACTTAGGTAGAGATTGAGAGGTGGAAAACAACCGATGGGCTCGGATAGCTTGAAGCATCGCAAGCACTTGCTTATCAAAAAATTGTTTAGTGCACGGCACTTGATCAATCCAATCATTCGCCCATCTTTCCTCCTTCCTCAAGAAATTTATACCCTTCGTGGTAATCACCAGCATGCGCTCTTCAAAACAAAGCTGATGCATGATGTAGTCATGCATCTTCCAGCGTCTAAACTCCTTCGCAAACAACTTCCCTACCGGGGTATCTTCATTCAGCTCCACATAGAAGATATTTGAAATGTCTCTCTCTACCTCTGCCATCACAAACTCTTCAATATCAGAAATCATCGGCAAAAGATTAGCATTTACCTGTTCCTCCAGATAAACCGACGCACACCTGATCTTGAGTCTTCATCCTGGCAATCCTTTAAAAGGAACTCGCAATGCCTCATTATCGCCTATCGGAACTTTCCTCAGAAAGCGGGCATCATAAGCGTCTTCAAGTTCCCATCGAAATCTGAATCGGAAAAGCACGAGGCTAAGAAGCATGGATCTTGTTCGACATACCCCTCGGGCCTTGCCTCAGCAGGAATTTCGATGCTAGGCCTTGCCTCAACAGAAATCTCCGTGCTGGGCCTTGCCTCAGCATTTGACTCTTCAGCTCCAACAAACATGCTAGCATCGTGCCCTGATCACTAATATTTCTACCAGATTAATTATAGAAATAGTGGCAAATAAATTTGTAAACCCTAAGGTTATCGAATCCAGGGGAATTGTGTGGGAAAACTATCCTATATACTAGTTATGATCCTAAGATTCATTGTTTGAGTGAACAGAAAATCAGGGTTTTGTTTGGAAAATAAAGATGACAATGCTGAAAATTAAAGAGGTTTTGAAATCAAATTTAAAAGAACACAAATTCTAGGGAAGAATTCTTATTATGGATGACATGTAGAACCAATTAATTCAACAGGTGGAATACTGCAACAATGCTATATTTCCTTGTTTGGCAAATATAACCTAGATTACTAATTCGTGACTATCTCCGCTCGATCTCAAAGTACACCAAATTAGTCAATCTGATAAGCAAATCAATTCAATTCCTACAGTCTAGTACATCTGTTTGGATAGTGTAGATTGTATCATGCATTCCTAATCCCACCATCAATATTCACCTCTAGGTCCTTCTATCAATAGCTAGACATCTAAATTAATCGTCACTTCTCGGTCCTTGAATTAAATTAGAATTATAAAATAATCACAGGAATCATGAACCTAATTAATTAATCCTAACATGCATCCATAATAATATCAAACCCTAGAACCCGCTAGGGTTTCTAGCCACTCATCGCAGATAGAAATCCAAAAGAAAACATAGTAAATTGCATAAAAGTAAAGAACTTACAAGAAAATAAAAGGGTTTCGTGTTTCCCCAAGTCTCCAAACTCTAAAAACTGAAAAATATGATAATTCCTATGATGGCTTCCTTCAAAAAGTCGAATTTAGTTAGGTATTTATAGGGGTGGATGTGTATTCTATCAAATCTAGGGCTAAAGATATGAATAAATCCGATTTTCATCAAATTTCCCGCATCAGCAGACCCGCGTCGATCGTTGCTGATTGGCATCGATCGATGTGGCTTCCTCTTCGACGTCGATCGATGCTGATTGGCGTCGATCGACGTGGTCTCTCACCCCTTCTGCGCGATCTCACGGTTTTGGTCATAATTTCCTCTCCCGAACTCCGATTGACCCGATTCCAGTTGCATTGGAGAGCTAACTCAAAGCATCATCCATTGCCATGTGCCAATAGCCCGAATTCCCTTTGTGGAAGAACTCTTCACTGCTACTCTTACACGTCAAGCTTTCGGAACGGTTTTCAAGTGAATTTAGGCCTAAAACCTGCGAAAATACCAAGATGCGCATAATACCACCCAATATAGACTCATGATAAAATATATATATAAACTCAATAAAACTACATAAAATAGTAGAAAATGATATAGATAAGCGAGTCAAATAATGAGCTTATCAAACCCCCCAAACATGAACGTTTGATTGTCCTCAATCAATAGGCAAGAAAGAAATCAAAAGATCATGCGATTAAAGTGCAATGCCTCACATGATTCATCACAGTCACGGGTCAAAAATCCACTCCACACAAGCAATTTGGAAGAGACGGAAAATTCATCAACAGTGGAAGAACTCACGGGAAGTGTATCGCTCAACTCTCAAGTGTTTAAGGTATAGATGAAAGCACTCAACGACATGTATGAAGAAGTTTCTACCATAGGCTTGCAAATTTTCTAATATCTCCACTGCTAGAATGTGCACACAAATCTAGAATAAAAAAGGACTTTCATTAGGTTGTAATGTAGACTTTTTGTGAAGGGTAGGGAAAATTTGGCCAAGTGACTAAAATTAATCAAGTTGTACTTCCTCAATCAATCCAAACCACCTTCTATTCATCATCCAACCTTCTCCTGATATTTTCAACAAACTCATCATTTTTTTCTAGCTCATTTTGAATCTCTTATGCTCTTTTTGATAATTTATGTATCCTTTTCTTTTCAGAGAGCTTATGAGAATTCTAATTATTTCTTTGAGCTTCTTTTTCACACAACTTTTCACCACTAATTTATATTTTCTTATCTCCATCTCACAATCATTCCACCCCATATACCACAACTCAAGACATGAGCGTAGCCAATACTTCTTCTTAATCTCATAGACAAGGAAATAAAAATTTTGTATGGGCTCAAAAGTGGCTCACTAGGGAAAATTTAATGTGAAGGGACAGTGTTTAGGGAATTGGGCTAGCAAAGATGGCATAAGATCATTTCCTAAACTTGTGCACACTATGCAGTCTCAACACAGAAAATAGGCAAGTTTTAGAGAAATCAAAGCACACATGTGAATCTCACATCAAACGAAATAAAGGCTCAAATTTCTCACACAAGGGTTTAAAATTTTCTTCCACAGTCAATTTGAAATCAGCTCAAGCAGCATGCAAGCATAAGAGTCAAATAAATCCTATCGTGCGGTATTCTACATTCATAGGCATCTAACCACAATCACAATCAATACAAACTCAACCCTCAATCAGTTCTAATCTCACAACCTCATTCGGGTTATATCAAAACTCAAAAAAATTTCCCCACAAAATAGAATAAAATTAAAATTTAGGGCAAAAATTAAATAGGACAAAAATTAAATACGGAAAGCAGAATAAATAAAAGATAGAACGTTCCATCTCTTGTCCACATCCCCCCAAACTTATTTCCAACTCGAAGAGTGGAATAAGTTTGAAAATCAGACAAAAGAGGGAACGATACCTGGTAGTTGATCTCAGACATCAACTTTTTATCCCCCGGAGTCTTCGAACATCGCACGACGTGAAATAATTGCTGCTGGCACTTCGCATCGATCGCAGCGAAGCCTTCTTATTGATCCTTGCTGTGGATCGAAGAGTATCACGCTGGGCTGCTCGACGTCGATCGACGTCGAGCTGTACTCCAATTTTATTTTCTTTTTTTTTTTTAACTGCAAAATAACTGTTAACGCAAAAATAATAGAAATTCAAAAAAACCAAAAATTAAAAAGAAAATACGGAAAAGGTTGGGTTACCTCCCAACAAGTGCTTGATTTAACGTCGCAGCTCGACGATACCTCAAATCACCGCCAGGGAGGTCCGGTCCAGACTCGCCGACCTTTGGAATCCACCATGTAATCCTTCCGATCCTTGATAATGGTGGTGAGCTCAGAAAAATGCGGCATAGTAGACAGATTCACCCCTCCGTTTCCTCGCTCCCATTCGATGGCAGCTGCTTCTTCCTCTTTAGATTCATCCCCTTCATCAGTAGTGGAGATTTGATTGCACTCCGCTTTCTTCTTGCTCTTGTTGATCACAAAGGTGATCTTCTCATCGTTCGCTCGGAGTGTGATCTCGCCGCCTCGACAATCAATGAGAGCGGCGCTAGTGTCGAGAAACTCACGCCCCAAGATCATGGGCATGTTCTCGTCCTCCTTCATCTCGTGCACCACAAAATCTGCAGGAAAAATGAGATGGCCCACACGAATGAGCACATCCTCTAGTATACCTTTCGGGCGGGATACAGATCGGTCCGCCATCTGCAGGGTGATTTTCATGGGCCTCATCTCTCCGATGTTGAGATGCTTGTAGATGGAGTACGACATCAGGTTGATACTGGCCCCAGTATCAGATAGTACTCTCTTGAACATGTGTCCCCCAATCTCAACCGGAATAGAGAAGCATCCAGGATCACTTCTCTTGATGGGCACCTGCTTTTGCAGTAGCAGGCTGCACTACTCGTGGATCTTCACTGTCTTGTTCTCCACGAATTGCTTCTTTTCACTCATCAATTTCCGGAGGTACTTCATGTACCCCGGGATCTCCTTTAGTGCTTCGATCTGCAGAATGTTGATGCTGACCTTCTTCAGATTCTCCACAAACCTGGAGATCTTCTCGTCCTCTTTCTACTTCGCAAACCGTTGTGGGAATGGTATAGGAGGGAGCTGATCTTCAGACAGCTTCAACTTCGTGCCTGGAACAAACTTCGGTGTCGATCGACGTAGGGTGGCGTCGATCGATGGGGCTTTCTCTTCTGCATTGATCGATGCGGGTGGTCTGTCTATCGACGTGGATCCCTGTCCTGTGCAACTTTGCCCCTTTTCACCTCCCGAATCATCCACAGCCATCTCGGGACTCTTGAAACTCATCCTGGACCTCAGAGTGACGGCTTTGCAGTCTTTTTGAGCCTTTGGGTTCACCTTCGTTGTGCTCGGAAGCTGTCCAGGCTTGAGTTGGTTGCCGAGTGTGGTGGCAATCTGGCACTATTGCGTGTCCATTGATAAGCTCATTATTTTACTCGCTTATCTATATTATTTTCTACTATTTTATGTAGTTTTATTGAGTTTATATATATATTCTATGCATGAGTCTATATTAGGTGGTATTATGCACATTTTGGTGTTTTTGCAGGGTTTTAGGCCTAAGTTCACGAGAAATCCGTTCCGGAAGCAGTGACGTGTAAGAGTAGAAGTGAAGAGTTCTTCCACAATAGGAATTCGAGCTATTGGCACATAGCAATGGATGATTCTTTGAGTTAGCTCTCCAACGCAACTGGAATCGGGTCAATCGGAGTTCGGGAGAGAAAGTTATGGCCAAAACCGTGAGACCGCGCAGAAGGGGCGAGAAGCTGCATCGACAGACGCCAATCAGCATCGATCGACGCCGACCAAGAAGCCACGTCGATCGACGTGGATCAGCCACGATCGACGCGAGGCTGTCTGCTGGAGCGGAAATTCGAGGAAAAACGGATTTATTCATATCTTTAGCCCTAGAGTTGATAGGATACACATCCACCACTATAAATACCTATGTAAATTCGATTTTTCAGTACCAATTATCATAGTATTCAGTTTTAAGAGTTTGGAGACTTGAGCAACACGAAACCCTTTTATTTTCTTGTAAGTTCTTTATGTTTATGCAATTTAATATGTTTTCTTTTGGATTTCTATCTGCGATGAGTGGCTAGAAACCCTAGCGGGTTCTAGGGGTTGATATTATTATGGATGCATGTTAGGATTAATTAATTAGGTTCATGATTCCTGTGTTTATTCTATAATTCTAGATTAATTCAAGGACCGAGAGGTGACGATTAATTTAGATGTCTAGCTATTGATAGAAGGACCGAGAGGTGAATATTA
>JAPKLW010001867.1:27642-84624 GCA_026898455.1 Plectranthus barbatus | reverse complement strand
CTACACTATCCAAACAGATGTACTAGACTGTAGGAATTGAACTGATTTGCTTATCAGATTGACTAATTTGGTGTACTTTGAGATCGAGCGGAGATAGTCACTAGTTAGTAATCTAGGTTATATTTGCCAAACAAGGAAATATAGCATTGTTGCAGTATTCCACCTGTTAAATTAATTGACTCCTACATGTCATCCATAATAAGAATTTTTCCCTAGAATCTGTGTTCCTTTAAATTTGCTTTCAAAACTACTTTAATTTTCTGCTTTGTTTTCTTTACTTTTATAAAACCCTGATTTTGGATCCCTCAAACAATGAATCTTAGAACCATAATTAGTACATAGGATAATTTCCCCACACAATTCCCCTGGATCGATAACCTTAGGGTTTACAAATTTATTTACCGCTATTATTATAATTAATCTGTTAGAAATAACAGTGATCATCCATCATCTGTCGGTGTTTCGTCATAAGCTTTATATGGTTGGCCATTCCTTTCACTTCGGTTTCTACCTTCCCAAACCGGTTATCCGAGCTCTTGATGAATTTCTCGAGCGTCTCCTCCAGCACGAATTTCTTCCTTTCCACGATTTCTCCTCCAGTACCTACATCAAAACCAGACGGAGGGTGTTCTGTAGCAGAAGGGTTAGAATAAGAAAAACCAGGGTGAGATTGCCCATGGTTGTAATGATACCCCTGATTACCTCGGTAGTTATTATGATAACCACCGCCAATGTAGTTCACCTTCGTCCCGGCAGTTCCAGATGAACTGCTCGCTCCTTGGTTGATGTAGTCGGCCTCCACCGGAACGATAGCCATGCTCGGCTCTGCAACAGCTGCAGCTTGTGCGGTGCCCAATTTTTCAATCTCGTCCCGGAGCATTTTCACCAAGGCAATCACATCAATTTCTGGCTTGGCTTCCACAGCTTTGACCGGAATCTGTCTGTCAGTTGGCCATTGGTGGCTATTCAGCGCCATGTCTGCCAGCAACCTCATGCTCTCTGCACCACTGTTTTTCATCAGTATACCACCAGTAGATGCATCAACCAAATCCTTCATGTGAAGATTCAAACCCTCATAGAAATGGCACACTAGCATCTCCAGATCGATGCCATGTCCAGGATAGAGCCGTTGAAGCTCTTTGTATCTCTTCCAGGCCTCGTAGAGTGACTCATCATACATCTTCTTGAAAGTAGTAATGGCAGCTTTCCTCTTCAGCAGCAGGCTCGGTGGGAAGTAGTTGGTAAGGAACTCTGATCGAAGCTCCTCCCATGTCCCGATTTGACTTTTATACAGTCCAGCAAACCAAGACCGTGCCTCGTCTCTGAGTGAGAACAAGAACAGTCTCATCCTGATCACATCTTGGGTGACTCCGTTCTGCTTCACAGTGTTGCACACCTCAACGATTTGGTTGAGGTGGGTATATGGATCTTCTACAGCTCTTCCCCTAAACTGGTTTTGCTGCACCATCTGAATAAGGCCTGTGCGCAGCTCGAAGTTGTTGGCATCAATGCCAACTCTGAATTCGGCCTCTACTTGATGTGGAAGAAATCGATCCAAGATGGACCTTTGCGGGATCACAACTTGCCTATTGTTTAACTCTGCCAGTCTTGCAGCTTGCTCTGCCTGAGTAGCCTGGGCTGCTTGTAGTTGTGCTCTCAGCTGTTGTACTTCATTCACAAATTGCCTCTGCTCCTCGGGAGTCATATTTTGCAGAGGTGCTTCAGGATTCTCAGCCTTCTCTTGTTGTTTTTCTTTTCCTTTCTTTTTGATTTTCCTGCAGGTTGCTTCAATTTCAGGGACAATGGCCTCGAGTGTTTTTCCTTTGGCTCGCGTGTTCATGTACCTGCACAGAAAATAGGTAAATATCAGTTCAGCGTCGATCGACGTGGATGTCACGTCGATCGATGCAAGAAAGTGGACGGCATTGATCGACGTATGGTGTCCGTCGATCGACGTGAGACGCAGACTCGAAAAACTCACACACACACACGTACAGAAAAATAAAACTCAATCCAGCAAATTCTAGGACGAACTAGTAACAAGATAAAATCTAACAATTCCCCGGCAACGACGCCAATTTGATCACTGATATTTCTATCGGATTAATTATAGAAACAGTGGCAAATAAATTAGTAAACCCTAAGGTTATCGAATCCAGGGGAATTGTGTGGGGAAACTATCCTATATACTAGTTATGATCCTAAGATTCATTGTTTGAGTGAACATAAATCAGGGGTTTGTTTGGAAAATAAAGATGACAATGCTGAAAAATAAAGAGGTTTTGAAATCAAATTTAAAAGAACACAGATTCTAGGGAAGAATTCTTATTATGGATGACATGTAGAACCAATTAATTCAACAGGTGGAATACTGCAACAATGCTATATTTCCTTGTTTGGAAAATATAACCTAGATTACTAATTAGTGACTATCTCCGCTCGGACTCAAAGTACACCAAATTTGTCAATCTGATAAGCAAATCAGTTCAATTCCTACAGTCTAGTACATCTGTTTGGATAGTGTAGATTTTATCATGCATTCCTAATCCCACCATCAATATTCACCTCTCGGTCCTTCTATCAATAGCTAGACATCTAAATTAATCATCACCTCTCGGTCCTTGAATTAAATTAGAATTATGAAATAATCACAGGAATCATGAACCTAATTAATTAATCCTAACATGCATCCATAAGAATATCAAACCCTAGAACCCGCCAGGGTTTCTAGCCACTCATCGCAGATAGAAATCCAAAAGAAAACATAGTAAATTGCATAAAAGTAAAGAACTTACAAGAAAATAAAAGGGTTTTGTGTTTCCCCAAGTCTCCAAACTCTAAAAACTGAAAAATATGATAATTCCTATGATGTCTTCCTTCAAAAAGTCGAATTTAGTTAGGTATTTATAGGGGTGGATGTGTATCCTATCAAATATAGGGCTAAAGATATGAATAAATTCGATTTTCATCAAATTTCCCGCATCAGCAGACCCGCGTTGATCGTTTCTGATTGGCATCGATCAATGTGGCTTCCTCTTCGGCATCGATCGATGCTGATTGGCGTCGATTGACATGGTCTCTCGCCCCTTCTGCGTGGTATCACGGTTTTGGCCATAACTTCCTCTCCCGAACTTCGATTGACCCGATTCCAGTTGCGTTGGAGAGCTAACTCAAAGAACCATCCATTGCCATGGGCCAATAGCCCGAATTAACTTTGTGGAAGAACTCTTCACTGCTACTCTTACACGTCACTGCTTTCGGAATGATTTTCAAGTGAATTTAGGCCTAAAACCTACGAAAACACCAAGATGCGCATAATACCACCCAATATAGACTCATGCATAAAATATATATATAAACTCAATAAAAATACATGAAATAGTAGAAAATAATATAGATAAGAGAGTCAAATAATGAGCTTATCATGCCCAACATTCTGTCCTGATCCAGAAGCTTCATAAAATACAACATCTTCCTCAGCACTGCTGCTTCCTCCTTGCGCATCAGCAGGCTCCCTTATAAAGACTCCTCCTTGGCCATGAGGGCAGTCTGGGGCATAAAAAACTTCGGCCTCCAACAACGTGTCCAAGTCCTGATCGGTCAAGGCGTCGTGTTCGAGCACAATATTTTTAGCAACCACAGGTGTGGTAATGGGAACCTCCGCAAATTGTTTCCCTTTTCCTTTGTTAGCAGCCACAACTGCTAGCTCTCTGGCCTCCTCAGCTGCTTGTGCTACCAACTCAACAACTTCCCTGGCTGCTAGCTGATCAACAGCTTTCTTCATAGCACGCTCATCAGCAATCTTCTTTACTTGCTTGAAGTTGCGATCCCTCGCATTAAAGGTGATTTCCTCCATTTTTCTTGAACTTCTTTTTCTCCTGCAGCTGCTTCGATATTGTCCTCTTCCTCTTTCTCGCCCTTAAAACTTTCAATCTTTTTTATAGTGGTTTAGCAGAAAGGGGAGAGTTTGGCTCTGCAGCAACATGGGTTTTCTCAGCAGCTTCCTTCTCAGCTGTTGCTTTCTCTACGGCTTCTTTTTCTGCGGTTTTAACAAGCCTTCGTCGTGTCCCCTTTTCCTTTTTAGGAGAGGCGTCTTCTTTCCTCTTCCTTTTGGGTATTGGCACTGCAAGCTGACCCAAAACTAGAGCGGGTTGCTCCGCTTGCTTCTTAGCAAATATCTACTCTATCTGCTCGGTAGGAAGATCTCCCAGCTTCTCTACCTCACTGAGATCCCTGAAACATTTTTCGGTCTCGGCGGCCTTCGTAGCAGCGGCAATCTCTTCAGCAGTTATTGGGATTGCATGCTCCAGCTGCATTTCGGCGAGAGTGGTGGAGTCTTCATCTTCCTCGGAAACAGGAATGTTGGGGTCAACATTGGATTTCCCCCTCAGCCTCCGTGGGCGGGACATGTCTGCTGGGGTTGGCTCCTTCTTCGTCTGGGGAAAGAAGTCAGTGAAGAGCAGAGCCTCACTCCTATCAAGTTCATCCTTCTGGAAGATAGTCTCAATAAACTTACTAATTTTTAGTCCGAAATTGATGTTTGACATGAAAATTCTAGTCTCCTTGAGCTTCAGATTCTTCTTTGCGTGGTCCAACCACCAATCAAAGAAGAATTGTGCCCAATTCCCTTGGATTCCGTCCACTAATGCCATCATCACAACATACTTCTTTGCTGAAAGCTCAGAATATGAACCAACATCACATTGAAACATCTTAATAACTAAATCAACAAGAAGTTTGAGGTCTTCCCTGAACTGATTTATCGGAGTGGCTACCTTCCACCGATTATTCTTATCTTCCTTCACCTCCGGTCTCTTCCATAAGTACCAACGTGCCTTCAATTCCTCGATATTTACAACTTTGTAAGTGGAGATGCATTCACCTGAGTTGCGTAGGCCGAACGTCGAGGCAAAAACCTCAGCGGTCACTGTGATAAGAATTCCAAACACAGAGGTCGTAAACGACTTGTGATCATCAGCGATGACCGCCCTAGCATAAGATTCTGAAACCATATGAGGATGAAACCTCTTAGGTTCAGCGGACAAATATTGAACCACTTCCTCCTTGGCCAAAGTGGTCATTACCCATTCCGGAAACTGTACGACGGCAAGGGGTGTATACAAAATCCAGTCCTTCATAATTTGAGCCGCTCGCTTCTGGGCATTTGAGAGCCCTGACTGCTCCTTCTTTTTAGCAAGAGTGACGAGGCTAGCATATGGGATTGAATCATCAATATCCTCCTTTTTGACAATCAAGGTGAAACCGGGTGCATGCCTGTCATGTAGTGGCGTGCCATCAACAGGTTGACACCATTCTCATATGATGATGGCTGACACCACTTGAAATATTACTCCCTCCGTCCCATATGAATTGTCCACTTTGCTTTTGGCACAATAACCAATGCGAGTAGAGATAGAGGAAATTAGTATTTTATTAGTGAGTGGATATTATTTTTCCATTTTAAGGAAGTGGACAATTAAATGGGACGGACAAAAAAGGAAAGGTGGACAATTGAAGTGGGACGGAGGGAGTACATCATAGCATTCTCATATTGTCTGCTGAGAGCTTGGACTCAGCAAACATTTCTTAGCAACCGTCTGTACCACTAGTAGAGAACTATACATAGCATTCCGACGAAATGCTGAGAGCTGGTACTCAGCATTCAACCTCTAGCAAACGTCTGAACCACTTTTTGCTACACATTGCATATTACATAGTGTTATATCACACGACCTAGGATCTGCTTAGCTTAGCAACCATATCTCAGCAACAAGAATCAACAACTCGAAAACGTAATCTAGGATACATTTATCTCCATCTTCTCCAGAAATCCAAGAAACCCAGAAAGAATGAGAATAAAAACTCATTCATCCACAACATCTGCTATCTCCATGAGACCTAACTTCAAACACAGCTCTTTGAATCTGGCCTCTGAAAGTGGCTTAGTGAAGATATCAGCAAGCTGTTCCTCAGTGCATATATATTGGACATCGATATCCTTCTTCTCTTGATGATCTCTGATGAAGTGATGTTGGATATCTATATGCTTCGTCCTTGAATGATAAACGGGGTTCTTCGTTATGCACATAGTACTATTGTTGTCGCAGTAGATCGGCACGCATTCAAGAGGAATGTCATAATCTTGAAGTTGCTACCGAATCCACAACACTTGCGCACAACAACTTGCAGCTGCTACATATTCTACTTCGATTTTAGATGAAGCCACTGAGTGTTGTTTCTTGCTAAACCAACTTATTAGCTTATGTCCAAGGAATTGGCAGGTGCCGTTGGTACTCTTCCGATCAATCTTGCACCCTCCAAAATCTGAGTCTGAATAACCACTGAGTGCCCCATCAGACCTTGGATACCAAATTCTTAGACCCTCGGTGCACTTGAGATATCAAATTATCCTCTTAGCAGTATCCAGATGCGACTTCTTAGGATTTGTTTGATATCTCGCGCAAACTCCTACCGCATATGAAATGTCTGGTCTGCTAGCTGTTAAGTAAAGTAGAGAACCGATGATACCTCGATAGAGTATAGGATTCACAGGTTCTCCTCCTTCATCAATGGAGATCTGGCAACTCGTGCTGATTGGAATCCTCAAACTCTTTGTCTTCTCCAGGCAATACTTAGCTATCAGATCTCTTGTATACTTTCTTTGATGTATAAAGATCCCTTCACTCGATTGATGTACTTGGAGTCCCAGAAAATATGACATCTTTCCCATCATGCTCATTTGGAAATTACTTTGCATGAGCTCGGAGAACTTCTCACACAGTACTGGATTCTTCGAGCCAAAGATAATGTCATCAACATATATTTGAACAAGCAAAATACTTCCTTCATCCTTGATACGAAATAGAGTCTAATCTATCTTCCCTTTGTTGAAACCATTGTCTAGCAAAAACTTAGACAACGTTCCATACCACGCTCTCGGTGCCTGCTTCAAACCATATAAGGCTTTCCTTAGCCTATAAACTTGGTTTCCTTGTTCGAAGCCTGGTGGTTGCTCAACATAAACTTCCTCCTTGAGCTCACCATTCAAAAAGGCACTTTTCACGTCCATCTGCAGGACTGAAAACTCATTGTGGGCAGCATATGCGAGGAACAATCTTATTGCTTCCAGTCGGGCTACCGGAGCAAACGTCTCATCATAATCAATTCCTTCGCATTGCCAATATCCTTTGGCTACTAGACGCGCTTTGTTTCGGATGACCATTCCCGATTCATCCTTCTAGTTCTTGAAGACCTATTTCGTCCCAATGACGCTTTGGTGCTCGGGTTTGTCTACATGATCCCATACATGATTGCATGTGAACTCAGCAAGCTCTTCCTGCATAGCGTTCACCTAATCTGGAGATTGTAAAGCATCTTCAACCTTCGTAGGCTCTTCATGTGATATATAACATGCCAGCATCGCATTTCCTTGTCGCGTCCTTACTGCATCATTGACATCATCAATGACAGCATCTAGGGGGTGATTACATAGCCATCTTGGTCTTGGATTGCTGGGTGTTGGGGTTGCATTGCTAGCTTCGCCTGCTGAATTGTTCTCTGTAAGAACATTCTCCTCAGCAATCACTTGGGGTTCAGCATTCTGCACCTAAGCATCTGGCATCTCAGCAACAGGAATCTCAGCATTCTGGACTTCAGCAGCTGGAATCTCAAGATTCCGCATCTCAGCAGCTGGGATCACAGCATCGTCCTTAGCGATTTCCTCAGCAACGCCCAATCATCTTTCAACAACACATCCTTGATCTGGGATTTCGTCATCTTCTTCTTCAAGCGATCCCAGAATATCCAAATTATCATTAAGATAAATTTGGTTGGTGGCCTCAGCATGATCATTAGCATCATTGGCCGGTTCAACAGTTTGGTCACCTACTGAATGCGCCTTAGTTGGATTACAATCACTCATTGACCTAGTCGGATCAATCTCCATATTTTCGAAAGAATTCACGATAATTGACTTTGGACATCATTGGTCTCATGATTGTCATCCTTCTTCTCTCTTATAGTCCTGCACACTAGAATAGACTCATCAAAAATAACATTACATGTTATTTCCACAACTTGAGTCGTCTTGTTTAACACTCTATAGCCCTTGTGAGAAGGATGTCCATATCCAAGGAACACACCTTCATCGGACTTAGGTGAAAAAGTGTTAAGCTTCGACTTCCCATTGTTATGAATATAACATGTCGAACCAAAAGTACGAAGATGAGTCAGAGAAGGCTTACGACCATTGTACACTTCATAAGGAGTCTTATTGAATCTACCATTGATTGCACTCCTATTCTGAGTGTAGCATGCAGTCATGACTGCTTCGCCCCAATACTTTCCACTTAGACCAGAATTGGCTAGCATTGATCGCATTGCTTCCTTCAAGGTCCTTTTCCTTCTCTTTGCTAGACCATTCTGCTAGGGGGGTCCTAGCAGTGGACTTTTCATGCCCGATTCTAGCTTCGGCGCAAAAATCCATTAGAATCCCATTGCAAAACTCGGTCCCGTTATCATATCTGATCCTTTTCACGATAACTTCTTCGCTATTCTGCTCTTTAAGGATCAACTCTGGTAGATTGAGCTTTACTTCATCCTTGGTCCTCAGCAATCGGACCCAAATGTACCTGGAAAAGTCATCAACAACCATAAGTGTATAAACCTTTTTACTTACAGTGGCTGGAGTGACAGGGCCAAATAAATCCATGTGCAAAAGCTCTAGGATTCTTTCTGAAGTGGCCTTCTCCGGGTTTGTCTTGAATGATGCCTTAGTATGCTTCCCTTGTTGGCAAGCTTTGCACACACTTTCCTTTCTGAAGGTCGTCTCAGGCAATCCTACAACAATATTGTGCTTGACTAGGTGGTTAATGGTTTTAAAGTTCAAATGATTTAACCTCTTATACCATAGCCAATTCGTCTCTTCCTTATTAAATGCTACAAAGCATGAATGTTGTTGGCCGCTTTGCCAATCAACTGTATATAGGCCACCCATTCGGATGCCTCTGAGCTTCACTTCACCTGTAGCACTATCAACAATCTCACAACCAGTGTTAATGAAATACATGTTATACCCATTCTCGCATAGTTGGCTAATGCTCAGTAGGTTGACCTTGAGGTTGGAAACGAGAGAAACGTTGATGATCCTCATGCCATCTTGCTCAATGCATCCTCGTCCAATCACTCGACCTTTGCTGTTGTCACTAAACATGACTGTGGGGCCATAAATTCTTTGAAGCTCTGAGAATAGCTCTTCTTGCCCCATCATGTGGCCTGAGCAGCCGCTATCTAGGATCCATTCATTTGACATTCCTGATGTCTACGCTTTTGGATCCTGTTCCTGCAAAAATCTGCAATTCTGTTTTGGTACCCGCTTAGCATCGGGTCCTGCAGGATTAGCGTAGATCATGGTTCCTTTTGGAACCCACATCTTGGTGATTTTCAAAATTTTCTTCTTGATATCACCCTTAGCAACCTTCTCGACCTTCATTGGATAAGCAAACTTTGCATAATTAGAACGAGGTGAGGTAGTGTGCTTAGCCTTCATAGTCCTTTTGGAAGGAAAACGGTTAGACTCAGGCCTCACATAGGTGTTCCTCCTATGTGGTGTGTACTTAGGATACCGTGGTCTTACAGCATGGTATGCTACCTGCTTGCCCCTATGAAAGGTAGGATATGCTATCCTAGCATTAGATACATAATGCTCAGCATTCCTCCTTGACACTGCTGAGTGTGGTCTAACAGACATCCTCTGGGTACTATGCTGAGATCCAGCAGAAGAATGCTTAGCAGGCATTCTGTGGATACTCTACTGAGATCCAGCAGAAACATGCCTAGCAGGCGTTCTCTGGGTACTCTGCTGAGATCTAGGAAATGTATGCTTGATACGCCAATCTTTCTGCTTAGCAGTTGACGACTCAGCAATTGCCTTTCCTTTACCTTTGTCGGCATTGACTTTTCCAGTAGAAATGAATAAAATCTTTTTCTGCTTAGAAAATTCAGCATTCTTACTCAAGGCTTCCTTAGAGGATTTTGCTTCAACACAACCAAGGCCCAATCCTAATTTATTAGAATGTTTCCTTTGTTGGCTCACAATGGCACTAAGAACTGCCTTGCTGGATGTGTAAGCAGAAATACACTCCTCTTTAGGTTTACTCTTTAAAGCTAAATTTTCCTTTTCAATAATTTAAAATGTTTTTTGAAAGCTTAGAGTAATTTGCTTTAAGTTTCAAAAGCTCCTCACTATCAGACCTTAGTCTTTCGACTTCCTCAGTCAAAGATGTATCGTTTAGTTTCAGTAAGGTATTCTCTCCCACAATGGCATTTTTTATCTCATACATTTTTGAAAACTCTATTGAAAGCTTTATGAGATAATCATCCTCGGAATCTAGAAAAGAATCCTCCGATTCATGCATGGTTGCTGAGCTAGGAATGCTAGTAGAATGTACCTCCTGGGTATCGACTGCTAGAGAAGACTCAGCATTTTGCTCAGCATCAACATCCTGATCATCAATAATATTTGCCATCAAGACCAGCATGGCCTCTTCATCATCCTCTTCTGATGAATAGTACTCCTCATCATTGTTGGGGATGTCGGGCACTTCGGTCCTGGTCAGCAATGCTCTTGTGACCGCTTTGAAAGCTCTTCTTTCAAATCTTTCCTTGAGGCGCTCTCTTTCCTCCTTGATCACCTTTGGACACTCGTGTAGGGTTTGAGTCTAAGATGGACAACACGAGTTGCCATTAATGAATTTCTTACCAAGGATCGTTCTTAGGATACCAGGAACAAATTTCAATTAAATAAACCATGCGATCCTATGCATGCTCCTACAATATTAATTGAAGAGGATATATTTAGGGAATACCCGATTTCACCGTTTGATCTACAGATCTAGATCGGAGCCAATAACGATAAAATAACCTTAGATTCGAGATAGAACGCCGGCGATGGATAGTTGTTCCTACAGATGTGATCTTCTGATCTGTTCCCTTGCTCCTTGGAAATCTGGTGAGGATTATCTACCAAGTTGAATCCGAGATCTGGAGGAATCGATCAGTTCCTCCCTTTGGATCGCCGCCGCCACTCTCTCTCAATTTTCAATATACTGAAAACCCTAGTTGATCTGATAGAGAGAAGGCCTTTATATAGTGTTAGGGTTTTGAGAAACCCTAACCCTAATGGGCTGTGAGCAGTTCATGGGCCAGACCAGGGACCAGATGCAAATAATAAAGTGGGCCATCTTTATTAATTAATCCTTCCTTGTTCAACCCAGAACATAATTAATTAATAAAACATTGTTTTAACCTTCACCACGGTAACAATGCTGACTCGCCCCTTTATTACCACGTTATTAGGAACGGGTTGCACCAAACTAACATGATCCACATATTTAAGGTTTTAGACATTCATTAATTAATTTGGCCTATGACAATTAGCCTCAATTAATTAATCTCTTATTTCCTGAGTTACACCACTCACTCATTTTCACTTATGCCTGAATTAAATAATTCAACCTGCAGGGTTTAGCATAATGAACCTTGTGAGCTCCTCAGGGAATGTCACCATCCTGAAACGGATATGCTTACCTAAATGTCCAGACTAAGCAGGCCACACACAAATTGCCAACACCCAAACTACGGGTATAAGAGTACTCGCCACCATGGTAAATCAAAGTGCGGTCAATCTGTGTGTGCCCCTTATCCTTCAGTTAGGTTTAAGATCATAGGAAGTATGTTAGGGATCTGGCTCATTCATATGTCAATGAGAATGGCACATCCCACTGTTGATCCCATCAATACATAACCATGCACCGACACATCAAGTAGCTAGGATAAGCCCACTTATGAACCGATGTGCCGCAGCTTAGACCGACAGCCTATCCAGGGGCTGTCTCAGCTGTGATACTGTTTATATCTCGCTAGGTCAAATAACTCATATGATCCTCTGTGATCTCCTACACACCATATGGTCATCCCTATAGGCGGGATAATAGGATATTATGGTTCGTTGTATGTTTGTTTCATCAGACAGCGAGCATTGTTGTGGCAACACATATATGAAGACCAGTGTACAAAACACTTAATCATATATGCTTTCAGTATATAATCCCAACAATCTCCCACTTGTACTTAAAGCATAATACCATTGCTTTATCAATGTATTAGGTGTGTCTATACTGTCAATCACTCCCACTGCATTCACGTCACCTCTTGTCACGATTTCTCGTATGATGTGATACTACACATCCTATGTGTTTCACCACCTTGTGAGTCTTGGGTTCCCTTGAGTTTGTCATTGCACCAACATGATCACAAATCCATGTTATTTTATTAGACAAACTCAAAACACACACCTCTAGAGGATAACATCGGTGTTATACTGCTTCTTGTGAAGCTAATGAAGCTGTCAAATGCTCAGCCTTCATATCGGAATCCGTAACACACTTCTGTGTTAGACTCCTATAACTCCTCCTCCAAGGCCAACACATAGTTAGAGTCGATTTCCTTTCCTTATGATCCTCCTGGATATCCGATGCCATTCAACTCACAAGGCTCATTCACTAGCCAATGTGCCTATCCAGAGTTGAACTGATATCTGTTTAACATGCTTATAGCAGTACAAATATCTAACTTCGTTCATTTAGAATATAGAAAGATAACAATCTTTCTTGCTATGAACGACTCACCACAGAATCAATTTAAGCGACTTGAGATACCTGAACATCCTTTTCTTGAGATAAGACAAGACCTTAATTCAAAAGATGTTTCAAAATCTCATAAGTTCTACTTCTGAAACTGTTCGGATAACCATCCTTTATGCCTGACAATATCTCCACACCGTTTCCGAATGTGAAAATACCATCTACATAATGTGCAAGGAAAACCACGCTTTCGCTGACACATAACTGGTACATAAAACTCTCATTCTCGATAGACAATATCGAAATGTCTGTTTCATGACTTTGAAGCTCCCTTAAGTTCATATTTGAACTACATTGGCTTCCAGACATGATGCTTTGCACATAACTTTATCTGGTTGTTGCATACAGATGTCGTCACCTTTTATCAAGATACCCGCTAATAAAATACGGATGACGTCATCTATCTTCTAGATATTTAGATTCATATGTGTTGTTATGGTTAAAAGAATTTGAATGGGTTTAATAATTGCAACCAGTGAGAAGGTCTTGTTGTGAAACATACCTTACTCAATAACCTAGCCTCTCGAATATACTAGGTTGCCATTCGTGCACTTTTCTTGTATATCAATTAGTTGATTATAGCTGGTAAGCTATTTGGCAATCACTGATCCTGATACACAACCATAACATTTACTGATTCATTTCTGAGTCCATGACTTGACGTCATTAACTTGCATCTTTTGTCTTAACTGCTTCGTTGCGCTTTAAGGGATAAGTACGATGTTGTTCGTTAAGCTAGGAACAAGTCCAGAGACTATTTCCATTAACTAGTACCACTAAGCCTGTTTAGGCAACCTCCCACTGCAACGATTCTCCTTTATGTTGTCAGTTAATGGTGCATTAATTTGTGGTTTATCACCTTACACAGGTGATCGTGCAATTGGTACCATACCTTCCAAGGTATGCACAATATGCTACGGGGTATTTCCTGATGGATTTGAATTATCTTCTCTAAATCGTTAGAGAACAATCTCACATTTGGATTCATGATTTCATCCTATAAAACTTGCTTGTATCTAGGATACATAAAGCAACCATCTTTTTCGTTTACCTGGAATAGCCCACAAAGCAGTACTAGCTTAAAATTTTCTTCCAACCAATCAGTTTCCTATATGAGCTTAACAGCAGAATTACCCATCATTGCTCTTTTGACAGAGTCAAGGTCTGCTAGGGTATTTGGAACTGATTTAGAAGGTACTAGATTAAGCAAACACACAACTGTTTTTGGCGCTCTTCCCAAAAATGAAAATTTGGCAAAGTTGGCATAACTTATAAACCTTTAAAGAATCTTATTTCGTTTTACCTACACTATCCCAATCGAGGAATAATAGGTGTAGTTAACTGGGATGCAATCCCTTTGCTCTGCTAGATACTGTAAAGCCCAATCACTTAAGATATACCATTATGAGTAAACCATAATGATTTTACGGTCTTGTTTAACTTATTCTCTACCTTAGTCTTGAACGCTCTTGATTAAAGCAAGAGACTAAGACTTGTAGTGAACTAGATAAACATATCCAAATCTTAAATGATTACAGTATCAATGCCTGTTAAGGCAACTGCGGAAGTAGACTCAAACCAGCAAACCAGAGCAAACACGAAATAACCTATAGAGATACAATCGCCTATTAAAAGGCCTGGTTACCATCTTATACCTCTAAGTAGTTGTCATAAGTACCATTCTTAGGAATACCTGGATTGAATCCATAATTCCTTGAATTACTTAAAACTACTTAGACTGATGTAACCTATCTCTATAGAGATTCTTTAACTTATACCTTAGAACACTGATAGTTTATGTAATCAACTAATAAAGAGACAATCATCCATAATAGAAAACACTGTTATTCATTATGATAGAAAAACTCTATCTGAATAACTGATAATCCATAACAATAGATGAAAATTGTTTATCAAAACAAAACCAATATTTCTTCAAAAGATCTTGAATTAAAACAGAGTTTTAACATAAACTTAAAGCAAATAACTCCAACAGCTTGAGAACGATCTCTAGCATCTTCCTTGGAGTTGGTAATCCCGTCATCCTCAAGCATCATCTGCTTGATTCCCTGCATAGTGCAGCCAAAACATGATTAGTACTCACAGTAACCACTACTCACAAGGAGTAGAAAACTGATACTAAATATGTAAATGATGACGTACCTTGTCCATTGGTGTTAACACCTGGAAAATTTGCTTTCCAGTGACCCTTCTTTCCACACTTGAAACACTTGTCCTTCTTGTTTTCTTTCTTTCCCTTGTTCTCTCCTTTACTATTCTTCTTCTTCTTCTTCATGTCATTACGACACGATTTAGAAGAACTTTTAGCAAGAGATCTGGAATGAACTGATAAAGCAAGACTACTCCCACTGCTTCCTTCATTCCTCTTTTCTTTTACATCACTCTTTCGACTCGGAAGCAAATCAGAGTGACTCACAGAAAGGACTGAAGAAGCTTCTGTTGATACAAGATCCTTGAGCAGACTGTGAACAGTATACTCACTCTTGTTTTTCTCAACAGAAATTCTGAAGTCATCAAATGACTTCGGTAACGTGTTGAGTATCAAGTCAATTTTGACATCATTGTCAATTTGACCACCCATTAATGTGTACTCATCTATGAGCTGGATGAGTGATTCCACATGTTTACGTACCGAACAGTTCTGACCCATTTTCTGTCTTACAATACGCTTGATAAGACTGGATCTAGCATGTCCATCGAGTCCGCCATATGCTACGTCAAGACGTCGCATAATATCACGCGCAAGCCATACATCACTATAACGAGGACACAATGCATCTGACATACCAGCCAAGATATATTGTCTGGCCATGCCATTCGACCACATCCACATGTGATACTGTGCACGCTCCTCATCAGAAGATGTATCAGTCGGCGAACTCGGACATGGAGTTTGCAAAACAAACAAATGTCCAAATGAATTCAAGAGCTTGACAATGTCACTTTTCCATCCAGGAAAATTCGGACCAGTCAAGGAATTGTGTACGATTGAATTGATGAGCGATGCAATAATAAACATGTCTGAAAACAAATAAGCGAATTCAAGTAAGCACATACTACGAACAATTGAAACAAATATGCATAGAACCTTTAGATAAAATAATGCAATTTGCTTCCTCCAATTGCCCAAGCTAATTTACCGCAAGCTACTAAGTAGACGTTTACGGCAAACGCTCAACCAGACCAAAATAGGTCCTTTAATTTCTTAACATGGCAGGTATCTTAAGCAAAAGAAATTAATATTGGAGATCTTAAGACCATGTTCACCTATCCGGAGCAGGGACATCACAAATGAGTTATACTCCAGACAACATCTAAGCCAAGATAACCAGAATCCTAACTCCGAATGTAAAAGGGCGATTTAGCATACGTACTCGACCCATACCGCATGCCCTTTACATCCTTTATTATCTCATTTAGACTAATCTTAGAGACTTATGGAAGTTGTCTCAATGCAAGCTACTAAGTAGACGTTTGCTCAGAGGCTCCCACTTCTCATCTCAAACTAAATGTTTTATTTAGAAACCTCATCGCATTAGAACTGGTAAGTTATTTCTAACGCAAGCTACTAAGTAGACGTTTACGCTTCGAAATGCCTTACTTCTAATGAGAGGTCGTATTTGTGGAGGTCTAATGATCTTGGTTAGCGAAGAACCAAAATCCAGCTTAGTATTTTAATTTCTAAAGGTTTCATGCGCACATATTATTTTATGTCTCATAAATTATGTCAAAACTAAAACACAAAATAAATCACATAAAGCATGCTTGATAATTTAAAAATTACAACATGCTTAAACAGTAAATAATTAAAGCAAGTAAACATGCTTTCCTATTATTTACTAGTGCGCACATAATAAATCACATCAATACGATAATAAATAAATAAATAAACAAATAAATTATCGTGGCCCCTCAGATGCGATTACAACTAAAAATAATTAAATCTAACAATTACAAGATTTATTTTCAGTACAGATCTTCAAACTGGGCCTCCGTTGGACTTGAAATCTGATTTGGACTGGAAAAACAACATTTGGACTTCAAATTAGGGCGTCTGGCCCAAACAGTAGCCAAAACCCTAATTTTCAGAACAGCGGGCCGCCTCCGGGCTGAGAAGCCTAATTTTCCGGCCCAGGTTGGAAACCCTAGGTTTTGCAAACCCTAGTTTCACAAACCCTAGCCGCCGCCACCCTACAGCCCACCGCCAGCCGCCTTTCCGGCCACAGCCTGTGGCCGGCCACCCAGCGCCGGCCATCGCAGCAGCACCAATCGCATCGCCACCTCCCTCAGCTACCGTCGCCGATCGCAGCAGCCACCACCGGCGAGTGTTCAGGGGCTCGCAGGACAGAGACGACCGCAGCAAAGCTGCGCTGTCTGTTCGACCGCTGCATGCAGCAGCGCGCGGCCCTGTCCCCTTGACGCAAACACCACCACCACGACAGAGTCTGCGCCGCCTACGCCTGCAGTCACCGTCATCTGCATCGCGTGCTCGCAGCAGGTGGTTGACTTCTTCGTACAGGAAGATGGTGCACAACAGATGCGCACAGGCAGCTTGGCGGCGGAACCCTAGCCGCTGCCGCCTGTGAACACCGCACGCGTCTCCGCTCGCTGGACCTGCTGCTGTTCACCGGCGACCATGGCAGCACGAGAGGGAGAGGGCGCGGCCCAGCCACACAGTAGAACCAAGTTCTGCCGCGCCGCCGCCACCCACGGCCACTGCAGCCTGCAGTGCCGCCGCTTGCCGCCGCCGCCGCCGGCAGAATCCTGCCATGGTTAGGGCTGAATCTAAACTGAAACTCAACTGTTGTCGTGTTCTTCAATCTCTTCGAATCTCGTTCTTCCGGATCTCAATTTTATAGATTTGAATAAAATAAAATACAAAAACATAGATCTAGATCTATTACATGATTTTTCCTATTAAATCTAACCACGGATTTTCTCGTGGTGAAAAACAGATCCAAAAACGAGAAGGCCATGAGAACAAAAACATCCACGAAAATTTAAATCCATCCATGAACATACATATTCATTTAATTTCAATTTATCCAAGATAGAGCCTAAGAACATGAACCTGGCTCTGATACCAATTGTAGGGTTTGAATCTACGATGGACAACACGAGTTGCCATTAATGAATTTCTTGCCAAGGATCGTTCTTAGGATACCAGGAACAAATTTCAATTAAATAAACAATGCGATCCTATGCATGCTACTACAATATTAATTGCAGAGGATGGATTTAGGGAATACCTGATTTCACCGTTGGATCTACAGATCTAGATTGGAGCCAATAACGATGAAATAACCTTAGATCTGAGATAGAACGCCGGCGATGGATAGTTGTTCCTACAGATCTGATCTTCTTATTTGTTCCCTTGCTCCTTGGAAATCTGGTGAGGATTATCTACCAAGTTGAATCCGAGATCTGGAGGAATCGATCAGTTCCTCCCTTTGGATCGCCGCCGCCACTCTCTCTCAATTTTCAATATACTGAAAACACTAGTTGATCTGATAGAGAGAAGGCCTTTAACCCAGAACATATTTATTAATCCTTCCTTGTTCAACCCAGAACATAATTAATCAGGCCACACACAGAACATATTTATTAATTAATCCTTCCTTGTTCAACCCAGAACATAATTAATTAATAAAACATTGTTTTAACCTTCACCACGGTAACAATGCTGACTCGCCCCTTTATTACCACGTTATTAGGAACGGGTTGCACCAAACTAACATGATCCACATATTTAAGGTTTTAGACATTCATTAATTAATTTGGCTTATGACAATCAGCCACAATTAATTAATCTCTTATTTCCTGAGTAATACCACTCACTCCTTTTCACTTATGCCTGAATTAAATAATTCAACCTGCAGGGTTTAGCATAATGAACCTTGTGAGCTCCTTAGGGAATGTCACCATCCTGAAATGGATATGCTTACCTAAACGTCCAGACTAAGCAGGCCACACACAAATTGACAACACCCAAAATACGGGTATAAGAGTACATGTAAGACTTGCCACCATGGTAAATCATAGTGCGGTCAATCTGTGTGTGCCCCTTATCCTTTAGTTAGGTTTAAGATCATAGGAAGTATGTTAGGGATCTGGCTCATTCATATGTCAATGAGAATTGCACATCCCACTGTTGATCCCATCAATACATAACCATGTACCGACACATCAAGTAGCTAGGATAAGCCCACTTATGAACCGATGTGCCGCAGCTTAGACCGACAGCCTATCCAGGGGCTGTCTCAGCTGTGATACTGTTTATATCTCGCTAGGTCAAACGACTCATATGATCCTCTGTGATCTCCTACACACCATATGGTCATCCCTATAGGCGAGATAATAGGATATTATGGTTCGTTGTATGTTTGTTTCATCAAACAGCGAGCATTGTTGTGGCAACACATATATGAAGACCAGTGTACAAAACACTTAATCATATATGCTTTCAGTATATAATCCCAACAACTCGTGCTTTAGATGATCTGGCGAATAGCACTTGAAGCACGTCCTTGGTTTTCTCTCTGCTGATCTGGAGGAGGATGTGAGCTTAATCTCCTTGGCCTCTTTCTCTGCTTTGGCTTCCGGCATGAGCTTTTGAAGCTTTTTCATCTGCTCTTCGAGCTCACTAATATTTAGGTCTACATTCTATGAGCTTGAGGTTGAAGTAACCTCCTTCGCTGGGGTAGCTGGAGCAGATCTCTCATTATTGTGGAAGAGCTTCTTCGGCTTCTAATTTCCAGCATCTCTCATTACAAAGAATGCTAGATCCTTCGGGGGTACAACATTTGATGACGAAGTTTGCGCAGCAGCGGCTTCGTTCTTCTTTGATTGCTGTATTATAAATTCATGAGCTTTAAGTTGAGCAAATACCTCGGATGTGGACATCTTGCTGAGGTCTTTCTCGCTCAAGCTTGTCATCTTTACAAACCAATCACTCCTTGGAAACAACTTGGAAATGATCTTGTTGTTCATTTTTCCATTATCGTATGTCTTTTCCAAGTTCCGGAGCTCTCCAATGATTGTATTGAACCTCTCTTCCATTGCTTGAATAGATTCTCCTGCAATCATAGAGAAAGATTCGTACTTATCAACAGCTACCTGGAGTTTGTTGCGTTTCATTTGGTCTGTCTCCTGGGAAGATTCGCAGACATATTCCCATATCTCCTTAGCTTTATCAAAGTCCAGAGCCTTGTCTGCCATCAATGGAGGCAAACTATCAAGTATAAACTTCTTTGCTAGATATTCTAGCTGGGGTCTTTTCTTATCTTCCACTGTCCATTCGTCGAACTTCTTCTCGACCATTTGTGGTGGTGGTGGTTGCCCCGCAGCAACTGGACCTACGAAAAGATTAGGCTTCATGATCTTAATGGGTCCTTTGTTGAGAACGTCCACCATCTCCGGATGTATGCTTTGGAGCTGGATGGTGGCCATCTTCTGCCATGAGTTGAACTTCTCTTTGTTGTACTTGGGAAGAGTATGGTTCATCTTGGCAAGATTGAAGTACCCGAGCTAGACAACAAAATAAGTGCAAGGAAAATGTAGATCTGGTCGAAGCAACTCAGAGGCAGCATGTCTTACGACCTACCGCTCTGATACCACTTGTTGGTCCCTGATCAGAGTCATGATAAGTACCTGAAGGAGACTTAGCAAATGCAGCGGAATAATAAGTTTATCTTGCACTTAGATCTTTTCCAAATATTTAGCTCGGAGGTTGAAGTTATGTTTGTTTCTGAAGTATACTTTAGCAACTTGAGGTTGCTAGGTTTTAAATCGATGAACAGAAACAATAAAACAGTAAATAAGAACACAAGATTTATAGTGGTTCGATCTACAAATTCTACGTCCACTCCTCAGCCGTATTGCTGAGAATTTCACTAAAAAGATTTTTGAAGTACAAGGAATCATCGAACACTTGTAGCAGGCGATGAGCTTTCAAGCCGGCCACTACAAAGCTATCCTCCGTTACTTCGATCTCTTCGATCGGCAGCTGCGGAGAAGTCAAGGGCACACCTTCGTACAACTCCTCTCTGCTGCAATGGAAGCTTTAGAGTTCCTTTTGGAACTTTTCTGGGGTTTTTTGGCAATAGCCCGTGACAGTCAATCTCTTTTCAGAGATGTGACTGCTGGATGATTCCTAGGATGGAAGGTATCTCAATGATTGATCCTTGAATGAAGTCAAGGAATCTTTTGAATGGAGTGTTAGATATTCCATGTGGGGGACACTACGGTTGGGAGCTTAGAGAATCTTCATGTCCCTTTAATGAGCTCCAACTGACTACTTTCTCACTTTGCTTCGCTTTGTCAAAGGATTCGCTTAAGTGTTTGTAAAGGTAGTGAAAGCAGTAGTCGTCTCTCTCTATTGGACTTGTCTTTTATACATGGAGATTCAAACTTTGAATCTCCATACCCGTTAGACACAATGGTCTTCTTCGTCGAAATGAGAGTCTACTTTTTCCGTTATTTCCAGTGTGTACAGTGCTTTTCTACCTTCTTTGGGTAAGGCATTCGTCCTTTGTTGTACCTTTTGTTAGAACGGGCGTCTTTAGCAAGTGTTGCTAGGTTTCTTTGCTTAGCAATCTATCGGAGAATACTAGTAACCTTCTGCTAAGCCTTTTGGCTCTTTTGATTGCTAAGTACTTCTAGCAATCTGTCTTCGTAGCCAATTTGTTGACTCCTTAGCAGTTGCTTACTCAGCACTTGAGTCTTGGTTCTTGATTGCTATATCTTCTAGCAATCTCTTCCGTAGTAGCGAATGCTGGCTCCTTCAGCATTCTTCTATCCTCTTACTGTAGTAGCGAATGCTGACACCTTCAGCATTCCGCTATCTTCACTCTGCTGACTGCTAAGCGAATGCTCCTAGCAGTCTCTTCTTTCTGCATATGATTGCTAGCACTTAGTAATCATTCTTCTTAGCACATGACTACTTTCTTCCTTAGCAGTCAGCCTTGTCTGCTGACTTCTCTAGCAGCTACCATCTGCTGAGAATACTTCTAGCATTCTAATTTATTACAACTCAATATTTTTCCTAAACAGGACATTACACGTGAGTTGCTAGACTATGCTAGACTTCAGCAATGATCGACCAAACTACTAAGGCTTTGATTCAACAAAACCTTTTACAATTTTAATCTAAGGGAGAATTACAACATAATTCCCAACAACCACTGCAAAGTGAAGGCTTGAATTTTTCGATGAGGGAGAATCTCGGAAGAAAAGACCACAAAGAAAAGCGCTCCAGAGGGCACAAGAACTAAATGACTGATCGCTAAAATTATTTCACTAGCGACTAAGCAAAGCTAATAATATAGCGGCAAATAAAATTATCGAACCTAGAGGAGTAAAGTAATGAATAAACTCTAAATACTAAGTCGATCGTTTTTGGAAAATTGGTTAGGAAAGTTGAAAACATGATTTTTGGTTATGAATTCTGAAATTGCAATAATACGGAATAAAATAGTAAACTGTGAAAGATTTTTTTCAAGTGATAAACATAGATCCTAGGGTTTTCTACTTATTATGCCAGACATGTAATCATGAATCAATTAATTGCCAAATCCTATTCTTCTTCGTAGTGGAACATCGGAAAAATATTATGAATTTCTAGTGAGGACAATTCACAAAGTTGATTAATTAATTTACTCTACCTTTTTAGTCTCAAGTAAATATAATTAACTCCAATTAGATCTACAGATTTGTTCCTACAATTGCTTCTTTCTTTTCAGACTAGAAAAATAGTTTGTATTATGAAAACCTTGTTCCATTGAAATTTATCACCTTTTTAGTCTCTAAAATTCAACTAAATTAATCCTAATCAATGGCCAGTAAATCAAGATCATAACAAGTCCTAGTTTTTATAAACCACGCATCAGAAAAGCAATTAATTCAATTCAATCATACACAAGCATAATATTCGAAACCCTAGAATCTACAGAGAATTTTGCTATGCAAAGACATAATCACCATTAACATAAAAAGATAAAACCTCAAATAGTCTTGCATAAATAAAAACTCGAATCCAGAATAATCCTGAGTTGTTGCCACAATGTAATCCAAATGTGAAATTAAACTCAAAACTCTAAATTGCTGCTATTGTCTTCTTCTCTAATGAAATCCCAAATCTAACACACTAATTTTCGACCTAGAGAGGGCTTTATATAGATATCTTGGATGTATCCTTTTAGGTTTAGGATTAAGATACAAATCTATCTCAAAAACCAAGAAAAATCCGCCAAAAGAAGTCGGCGTTGACCAACGTGGCCTCTTGTCGGTCGACGTGGAAGTTCGGATCGACCCTTGCGTCGATCTTGAATTTCTTGTTGACTTTGATCGACGCACACCGGCATCGATCAAAGTGGAACACCTTGCGTCGATTACCTTCTCCTCTCGACTTCGATCGATGCGGGTCCGCGTTGATCGAAGTCAAGATTACTTCCAACTGGCTTCATTTCTTCCTTAGTCATTTTTCGTCCTAAAACCTACAAAACATACCATCACAAGCATCTAATATGCAATAACCCTATCATTCATGCAAAAGTGAGTAAACTACTCTAAAGACACTAAAAACACCAAACATACTCATTGATAAGTTAGTGAAAATACGGACTTATCAACTCCCCTAAACTTGAACTATTGATCGTCCTCGATCAATCCATGGATATGAATTAAAATCAAGTGCTGATATAAGCATGCATTGCCTCACAAGTCTCCTACTCTCCAAATTTCACTCGTTCACATAAATCACACATTCAAGACATTATTCAAATTATCAGATTGTTTGAAGAGAAACCTCACTGGAAAAAATAAAATTTCTAGGGTCCCCTTATTCTCTCTTTATTTTTTTTTTCAGATTTCTAATGAACTCACATCATCTTTTCTTTGTTTGCCTCATTTTTCATATAGATTTTTTTCTACTCATGGGACCCTTAATTATTCTAGCACATGGAACTCCAATTTTCAGTTCCCAACAACAAATTTTTCATTACATTCTTGCCACACTTCCTAATTCCACCCACAACTCCTTTCATTCATTACCCATTCTAAACAAGAAAACAAACTTCAAGGCTCAAAATAGGCTACAAGTGGATATTGAGGGTTAGTGTATGGATAATAGGCTATGAAAGAACGTGCCTATGATCATTTTCCCCTATTACTACGCTTAATGCAATCTTGAGAGAGAAACTTGTCAAATTCTAGAAGCTTGTTGCTAAAAACTTTGTCCCACATCAAACGAAAAATCAGGCTCAAAAATTCTCAAACAAGGTTCAAATTTTTCTTCTCTTCGCAATCATTCTATTCAAACTTAGTCTATCATGCACAATTATGCTTCAAAGATCAATTTCTTAAGTAATCGAATCCTATCATAGGCTGCTTTATCACACATATAATCAATCAAAATCTACGAAAAGATCAATTATGAATCAACCATACTCATTCAAGGGAGAGACAAGTTAACTTTCAAACAAACATATTCAATTCGTTCCGACTGCCTTATGTTCAACGCTCCCCTAAAACAATTGTCTAGACTCCACAGATCAGAACTAGTATCACAAATCAAGAATTCAAAATACTGGTTTGAGTGAAAAGCCTTGCAAAGAGCAATTGTTCACATTGAAGCAAAAGAACAAGGATGGTCCTAAATCCTACATGCAGCAATTACTAAAACCTAATATGCAAAAATAATAAAAATAAAAATAAAAATTAAAGCGAATAAAACATTTTCCTTTTTTGAGTCCTCATCCCCCCAAACTTATTTCACTCGAAGGAGTGAAAAAAGTTTGCAAGTCAGACTTGAAAAAGAAAAATGGTACCTCAGGACTGGTCGGATGGACCAGTGTCATCCGCGTCTCTCCGCCGCCTCTGCCGACGGTAGGCAACCACTTGATCGATATAGAGCTGGATATCTTCCATCCGCTCGATCATATGCTGCAGCTGGGCATTCACGGACACACGATGAGCATCGCTGACTGCCCGCTCCTCCTAGAAGGACATGCAGATCTCCTCGAAGGACGTGCATTGCTGATCCATGAATAGCTGTTGCTGCTCCTCCAAAGCCCGCTGCTGCGCGGCCAACTGCTGCTGCTGTTGCTGCATGAATGCCGCGAACTGAGTCCAATTGGGCTGTGATGAACTCGATCCTTCTACAGAAAAATGCCCCGGTCCTTGATCTACGGGGTTATCCTCCGCAGCATGCACGATCTGGCGACGGTGGTGTCGCTGCTCCTCCTCCTCGCGCTCTTGCTCAGGAGTCATGATGCGCTGATCGGCCCTCAATCGGCAATGTCGATGCTTGAGGCGGTAAGTAGGCTGGCTTCACCCTCTCGGACCCCTCGTGTGCTCCATGTGGGCATCGGTCATCATGAACCAATTTTCATGGGACTCATAGTCCGTGACATGTATCAGCGCAGGCTGCGGCAGGTGGAAGTAGTCCCCATTCCAAAGCTTCCAAAACCATCCTCCAAGTGGGCTGTGAGCGATAGACTTCACCTGGATGAGCTGGGCAATATCCAAACCCATGGAGGGTGGACAAGCCTCCAAGTCCACTGTCGGAATCCCAAGAGCATCGACAATTGGGGTGATCATTCCCCCACACCACACAGTGCTGGTCGTGGCCTTTGCCTGCCTCTCCCAGTTGTCAATGAAAAGTCCGGCCATGCTCACCTTAGTCCGAGGGAGCATCCCCCAAAGCACCAAGAGCTCTTGGAAGTGCACCTTGCCACTCTCATTTCTGCCGGCGACGGAGGCCCTGATAAGCTCGTTTTTCTACTCTCTTATCGCGTTATTTTTCTTTTCTTTTATGCATTTTAACTTGTTTTCTTGAATAAACTGATCATGAGTATATATTAGAGGGTATTATGCTAGTCATGGTGAGATTTTGCAGGTTTTAGGCCAAATCCAATGGAGAATCCGTTCTGAAAGTAGCATATGTTCAAAGAAACAGTCACAAATTCTTCCACCGATGGAATCTGAGCTAATGGAGCATGGCATTTGAAAGATCTTTGAGTTATCTTTCCAACGCAACTGGAATCGGGTCAATCGGAGTTCGGACACGAAAGTTATGGCCAAAACCGTGAGACTGCACAGAAGGGTCGGAAGTGGCGAAAATGGTCTCTGTTTCGACCGAAATCAAAGCCATCTCGACCGAGACAGAAGCGTCCATCTCGGCCATGGCAGGGTCTATCTCGACCGAGACAGACTGGTTGGCGATATTTTGCGGAATTTTCACATCTTTTGGGCGAGAATTGCTTGGGGAACAAGATATACATCAATTTGGAAGCAATTAATCATACATTTTGAAGATATCCATCCAAGGCCTTAACCCTACTACTATATAAACTCTTGAATAGCTCAGAATTAAAGCGGCCCCTCTTTATTATTTTCCCATATTATTTCACCTTTATTTTCTGTTTTCTTTAAATTTTGTTAGAATTCCTCTTTACTTTTATTTGTTAAACCTTTACTTTTTAATGCAATCTTTAATTTCCCCTGCAATGTTTTTCTTCAATATGTTAGGCTAGAACCCTAAACAGGTTCTAGGGTTTCTCCATCTGTGATGCTGGTTTAGATTTATTTATTCAAACCCTTTTATTGGTTTAAACTCTTTGATTTTATTTCAAATCTATTTTCAATTGAAGGATCGAGAGATGAAAATTGGAATAGGTTTTAGTTATTGATTGAAGGACCGAAAGGTGAAAATCGATAATAGGAAGTAAGAGTTTAATACTTTTGATTATCTGTCCGACCAAGAAGATTTCAATTGTAGGAAAATCTAAATCTTTATGAAATTGATTAATTGGTGTATTTTGAGACCGAGAGGAGATAGATCACTAATTAGTAATTTAGGTTTTAATTGCCCGACCAAGGAATTAACTCCACAATAAAAGGTTTTTCACCAAAATTGTGTTTCATGGGTTTGAATATTTAATTCTTGCAAGTTGATCAGATTGGTAGATTTCCCTGGAATCTGTGCTTTTTATTATTTGAATTTCCCTCTTTAAATATTTCTTTTGAAAAACCAAAAACCTCAAATTTGATTTGCCCAAACAAAAGTTCTGAGAACCATGTTCAGTATATGATTGTCCATCGTTGCACTATCTCTGTGGGATCGACCAACCATTGGGTTGTCTTATAAATTTATTTGCCCTTTGCTATAATTTGTATGCAGATTTAGCATCGATCAGGCCCCGAGACACTACAGAATGTAGCGAAAGACCGGGTTGTTGACTCAGGAGGCTTTGAGTGCCCCGGAATCAAGGTCCCCTTCATCATCCGCCTCGGAGGCAATCTGCCTCCAAAAAGTTGCCGGGCTGAACGCCTCAGGAAAGCGAAAACATCCACCCCTCGGGCACCCCAAAATCTCGTCTAGCTGGTCCCTAGTCAAGGTGTGTTGTTGACCGCCCAACTGAAACTGAATGGAGAGTGGCTCCACATGCTAGGATGTCTTTGTGACCTGGAGGGTGGCTAGAAATTCTCGAACAATGACGGGGTATGTGGCCCACTGATCCGTCATCCATTTCCTCCACCGAACTCGTTGGATAAGGGCCTCCACGTCGGCACCAATGCCGAGCTTCGCCATGGTATCAGGGCATGGGTACCTTGATTGACGAATGTCGGCCTGCAAAAACCAATTGGCATTTGAGCGGAATGTAGGTCGTCCGACCATCGTAGTGCTGCAAAAACGATGCAAAAATCAGGGCAAAGTAATCAACACCATCCCTCAAATTCACAAGCCAAAACAACACAAAATACCAACAAAAATCCAAAATTCCTCACACTAACACATACCCATTCAAAATTGACCAAACAAACGAGTAATTCATTCTTAATGTGAGCAAGAATCAATCATGATTTCCACCAATTCAAAGGTCTAACAATTTTGCCAAAAATCAAAACCACAAAGAAAAGAGGAACATCATCAAATTCCAAAATCCTACTCAATTAAGTTTGAAATCGAGACAAAGCAAGCATATATATCGATTAAACATCTAACCCTTATCGAATTGAAGCATGGAAATCGAATTCAGACCCTAGGAGCAACCAAGCTAAAACTCACGATTTCAACGGTTCAAAATACTCCAAATCAAGAATAAAAGCTAAAAACCATGTTAAATTCGAAAGAGGAAGTGTTTAGAAGTCATACTTTGTGTTGAATCGACGTTTGAAAGTGAAGGGATGGAGGGTTTCTGAGTTTGGGAGTTTTTTGTGTCGTGTGTGAAATGAGGGCGGGGGAGGGTTTTAAAATTTAAAACTTACCTGCCCGATGCGCCCGTGCGACCTCGACTTCGACCAACGCGGGTCTGCATCGATTGAAGTCGAGCAAAAAACGCCCGCGCTCCTGAGTTATCGACTTCGATCGACGCGGGTCTGCGTCGGTCGAAGTCGACGTGAATTCGCCCTAAATTTGAAAACTTGCACGAAATTAAAAATTAAAAATTCAAGGCAACACTCAGTAATTCTATGTTTGACTAGAAATTAAAATTCGAAAATTCAAACAAATGTAATGAAAAATATTGAAAGCAATAAAATCATTGGGTTACCTCCCAACAATTGCTCGGTTTAACGTCGCTAGCTCGACAATACCTCAATTTATGGACGATGCAAGTAGTACACCTCCACGACACCAATTTGAAGTGGTGTGTAATACAGTTTCAGCCTTTGTCTATTGACTTTGAAAGTCATGTCGTCTTGTCCGGCCAACTCTACCACGCCATTTTTGAATTGGCAGACCACAGTGTACGGACCGGTCCACTTTGATTGCAGCTTTCCAGGCATGAAACAGAGGCGGGAGTTGAATAGGAGGACTTTGTCATTAGAGTTGAAGATGTGCTGGCAGATTTCTTTGTCGTGAAATCTCTTAGCACGCTTTTTGTAGATGGCATTATTCTCGTAGGCTTCATCCCAAAAATTCTTGAGCTCATTCAGTGCCATGACTCGATCAGCAGCAACTAGCTTCCAATCCAAGTTAAGCTCCTTAATTACTCTCCATGCCCTATGCTCCATCTCAACGGGAAGGTGACAGGACTTCTCAAACACAAGCTGATATGGGGATGTCCCAATGGGCGTCTTATAGGCAATGCGATATGCCCAAAGTGCATCATCAAGCTTCGTCGCCCAATCCTTCCTTTGTCTCACCATTTTCTCCAAAATCTGCTTAATCTCTCGATTGGATAGCTCAGTCAAACCGTTCCCTTGCGGGTGATATGGTGTAGTGACTCGGTGCTTGACTCCGTATCTTGCAAGTAGGGAACCTAATAGTTAGTTGCAGAAGTGAGACCCCCCATCGCTTACCAGAGCTCTAGGTGTCCCAAACCTTGTTACCAGCTTTAGCAGGAAGTTGATGACGACCTTGGAATCATTTGTGGTCGTCGGAATGGCTTCCACCCATCGCGAGACGTAGTCCACTGCTAAGAGAATATAAGAGAAGCCATGGGATAGTGGAAAGGGTCCCATAAAGTTGATCCCCAGACATCAAATAATTCAACCTCTATCACCGGGATTTATGGCATATCATCCCTCCGCGAGATGTTGCCGGTCCACTGGCAACGATCACAGCCCGTAATCCACCCACGACAGGTCTCGTGGATAGAAGGCCAGTAGAATCTACTCGTTAGAATTTTGAAGGCAGTCCGGTTGGCTGAGTGGTGACTTCCACTAGGAGAAGAGTGGCATGCCTCGTAGATCTGCCGCCATTCTGACTGTGGAACACATCAGCGAATAATGTCGTCAGCGCACATCGCCATAGATAGGGATCCTCCCAATAGTAGAATCTGACGTCATGCAAGAATTTCTTCTTGGCATATGGGGAGGAGTATGGTGGAAGAACTCCAGCCACCAGGTAGTTAGCATAATCAGCATACCATGGTGTCTTCGACTCATACGTCTCTCGCAAATCCTGCAAGACATAAATCTTCTTGTCAGGAGAGGTCTCAAGGATCTGCACCTATCGATCGTCTCCCTTGATTGGCTGTTCTAACTGTGATAAGTGATCGGCTATCACATTCTCGCTTACCTTTCTATCTTTGATCTCCAAATCAAATTCTTGCAGCAGCAGAATCCATCTGATGAGGCGGGGCTTGGCATCTTGCTTCGCGAACAAATATCTAATGGCTGCATGGTCCGTGTAGATGAATGTTTTTTTACCTATCAGATAGGACCGAAACTTGTCGAATGCATAGACTACCACTAGCTTTTCCTTTTCAGTGGTAGTATAGTTACACTGTGTTGGGTTCATACTTTTGCTGGCGTAGTGGATGACATGAAAAATTTTCCCCTTTAGCTGTCCCAGGACTGCTCCCACTGCAAAATTGCTGGCGTCGCACATCAATATAAATGGCTCTTCCCAGTCTGGTGATGTAAGTACCGGTGCAGTGACTAAGGCTTTCTTCAATCTCTCGAAAGCCTGCAAGCACTCTACATCAAACACGAAGGACAAATCCTTCTCTAGTAGGTTGCAAAGTGACCTGGAAATCTTCGAGAAGTCCTTGATGAACCTCCTGTAGAATCCGGCGTGCCCAAGAAAACTTCTGACTCCCTTGACATTTGATGGAGGCGGCATCTTTTCGATTGCTGCCACCTTTGCTCTATCTACTTCCAATCCCTCGGCAGATATCCTATGTCCCAGCATAATTCCTTCTCGTACCATGAAGTGGCACTTCTCCCAATTGAGACATAGGTTGGTTTCAGCACATCTTTCCAGTACAGTAGCCAGGTTCTGCAAACAAACATCATAAGAGCTACCAAATACTGAAAAAGTCATCCATGAATACCTCCATGATGTCTTCGATCAAGTCGTGGAAGATGGCCATCATACACTTTTGAAAGGTCGCCGGTGCATTACACAGCCCGAACGGCATCCATCGGTATGCGAATACTCCGTAAGGGCTGGTGAACGTGTCTTGTGCTGGTCTTCCAGTGCTACTGCTATCTGATTATATCCAGAATAACCGTAAACAGAGCAATAGTAAGGGAAACCAAATAACCTGTCCAACATCTGGTCAATGAATGGAAGTGGGAAGTGGTCCTTGCAGGTGGCATTGTTGAGAACTCGGTAGTCGATGCAGAACCGCCATCCTGTGATGGGTCGTGTTGCTATCTCTTCCCCGTCATCCCCTTTACAATTTGCATTCCCCCTTTCTTTGCTACCACCTGAGTGGGGCTGACCCATTTGCTATCGGAGATGGGGTAGATCATACCGTGGTCTAGGAGCTTCAGAACTTCCTTCTTCACGGCTTCCTGCGTGATAGGATTAAGTCTTCGCTTTGCCGGTTTCTTTGGTTTTGCATCTTCTTCAAGTATGATCTTGTGCATGCACAGTGTAGGGCTGATTCACTTGATATCTCCTAAAGTCCAACCAATCGCGGACTTGTACTTCCTCAGGACTCTTAGTAGTTTCTCTAGCTCAACATGTGTCAGAAAAGAAGACACGATAACTGGGTAAGTGTTATCCGAACCTAAATATGCGTACCTAAGATGTTTGGGTAGAGGTTTGAGGTCTAGAATAAGCGGATCGGAGTTGGAACTCGACGAGTTTCTCTCGACTTTGACTGATGCCGAGTCAGTGCTTTTGTCGAGCCCCCTTTTCCACATCTCGCCTCTTCTTTGTGTTCGACCACCCCGTCGACTTCGATTGATGCACAATTAACGTCAATCAACATGGAAGTTTTCTGCCCATCGATTGATGTGCCGTGACCATCGGTCAAAGTTGAGGCATTCCCCCAGTTTTCCTTGGTAATTTTGCGATATCTGGGCGACAACATCTCCCTTTTTTCCTCCAATGCCTTCGGGACTTCTTCTCGTACGTCCAGCTCCATGACTACATCAACAAGTTCATCCTCGGCAGCATCCAAATCTGAAAAGAAAAACAATGAATATCGTAAACAGTTCTTTAAATAATCATGATCGAATTTAAGAGAAGAGAAGGGAGAAGAGATCATCGGATCAAAGCAGTTGATCATGTGGCATTCCTCCTTATAGCTCCCATCATTGTGTTTTTACATTGAATTGTAGATAAAGAATGTGACCGATTCGTCATTGACACAAAATGTCAGTTTCCCATCTCAGATATCTATCAGAGCTCCCCCAGTCTTCAGAAAGGGTCTTCCCAAGATCAGAGGGATGTTGTGGTCCTCTTCCATGTCTAGGACCACAAAGTTGGCCGGTATGATAAAGTCTTTGAATTTAACGAGCACATCCTCCATCTGCAGTGATATGGTGGTTGGCTTGATACTTTTGATGGCCAGCCTCTCGAAAATTGACAGCGGCATCAAGTTGATGGATGCTCCCGAGTCGCAGAGAACCTTAAGTCTCTCCTCCGATGATGCAGGAGATAGTGAAGGAACCTAGGTCTTCTCTCTTCAGTGGCACCTTTCTTTGAAGTACTGCGCTGCATTCCTCAAAAAGGTTTAACGTTTCGTGCTCCAAGAATGGTCATTTCTGAGAGACCATGTCTTTCAGAAACTTGATGTATCCGGGAATCTCTGCAGTGCTTCAACCAATGGGATGTTGATGTGCACCTTTTTCATGTTCTCAAGGAAGCTTGCATATCGTTCTTGCATTTTAGTCTTCGCAAACCATTGAGGGTAGGGCATCGGCTGTTTCTTTGGAGGTGGTGGAGGCATCGACTTCGACCGAGACGGCCCTGCGTTGGTTGATGTAGGGCCTTTGTTGTTTGCTGCGGCCGAACCTTGACTTCGATCGACGTGCTCAGCATCGATCGAAGTCGAGGGCACTTCGGCATCCTCTCCTTCCTTTACGCCTTCGTTGGCCTCCTGAGGGTCTACATATGGATGTTTCGGCCCATCATAAGATTTTCCCCCTCTCAATGTGATGGCATTCACCTGATTCCTTTGATTTTGGTTCTTGGGGTTGACTTGTGTGTTGTTTGGAAGATGGCCAGGCTTGTGCTGAGTTCGAGGGCATCGAAAATCTGACTAACCTGTGTCTCAATAATCTGCATATGTTTCTGCACTTGATCTACTTTAGTATTCACGCCTGAGATGTCTTGTTCCGGTTTGGTCACTTTATCAGTGGATCCCTGCATGAATTTAGCCAAAATCTCCTCGATAGTTGACTTCTTCTTCTCCACCACTATTCCATCTTGCACTGCAAATCCAGGTGGTGGTTGCTCCGCGGTTTGAGGGTTCGCATAGGAGAACCCAGGATGGTTCCTAGCGTCATTGTATTTGTAGGACTGATTGTGTTGTTGGTTCTGCTGCAGATTATACTATTGATATCCTCTGCGGTAGTTATTTTGGTAACCACCCCTTTGGATGAAATTCACCTCGGCACAGTCCCCTTCAAGCGAAGCTTGCACCGGCTCTACTACAGTAGATGTCTGCTCTAGTTTGAGTGTAGCAAATTCTTCCCGCAACTTCTTCACCTAAGTTGCCAAATTAGGTTCTTCAGCAACTTTCTCCACTACTTTCTCAATAGCTTTCACAGGTTGATGTCCACCCGAGGACCACCGTTGATTATTATTAGCCATCTTTTGGAAGAATTCCATGGCCTTCTTTCCGCTTTTTCTCATGATGGTGCCTAGTGTGGTGTCTACCAACTTAATGGCCTTTTCATTGAGTCCCTCGTAGAATGCCTCTGCCTGTTCTCCTATGGGTAAACCATGGCCTGGGCAAGATCTCAGTAGCTCCTTAAAACTCTCCCATGCTTCATAGAAGTTCTCATCAGGTCTTTGAGCAAATCAGATGATCTCCTTTCTTCTCTGTCTGATGACGTTCGGAGGGAAAAAGGTTCATAGGAATTCATTCCTTAGATCCGTCCATGTACTGATACTTCCCTTATCCAGTGCAATAAACTAAGACTGTACCTTATCCCGCAGAGAAAATGCGAACAGACGCATTCGGAAGGCACTCTTGTTGACCCCTCCGATCTTGACAGTATTGCAGAGCATAAGAAATTTGTCAAGATGTGTGTAGGGATCCTCAGTTGCTCTCTCGCCAAATTGGTTTAGTTGCACCATCTGCACCAATCCAGTCTTTAGCTCGAAGTTATTAGCGTTGATGCCAATCCTGAAGTCTGTCTCCTTGAACTGGGGTTTATATCGTTTCTGCATTGCTTCTTCTTCCTCCTCATCATCTAATTCATTTGGCTAATCCTGATCGTCGTCCCCTTCGCCATCAAAAACATCCTTAAATAGTGGGTTCTGGTGAAGATCCCGATTATTCTGATTGTTCCTCTCGAGGTTCCTTTCAAGATTCAGCTGTTGTATCTGTGCCCTCATGGCTTGAACTTCTTAGAGGAGCACAACTTGCTCCTCCTGATTCAGTACTGGTGGAGGTGGTGGATCTACTGGTGGTATGATTTTAGCTATTGGTTGATTACTCGAGCTTCCTTGTTCCTACTTCTTTTGTCGGTTCTTTGGCACGTAGCTTCAAATTTTGGATCGTAATCTAACAGGTCCTTTCGTTTAGCTCTTGTACTCATACACTACCTTAACAATAAAGGAGGTAATGAGATAAAACTGAAAAGAATAACAAAAATTTAAAACAAACGAAAATTGATCGAATCACATCAACTTCAATCGACGCTGAGGGGAATCGGTCAAAGTCAATAGAAAACTCGAAAAATACTGTCAAAATAAGAGATTAAAACTTGCAAAATTTTACAGCCTAAATCAAAATTCCAAGCACAGAATTAATAGTAAGGCTTAATTCTATTTACTCCTCGCCGACAACGGCGCCAAAATTTGATCTCAAAAATTATTTCACTAGCGACTTAGCAAAACTAATAATATAACGGAAAATAAAATTATCGAACCCAGAGGAGTAAAGTAACGAATAAACCCTAAATACTAATTCGATCGTTTTTGGAAAATTGGTTAGGAAAGTTGAAAACAAGATTTTTGGTTATGAATTCTGAAATTGAAATAATACGTAATAAAATAGTAAACTGTGAAAGATTTTTTAAAATAAAAAGTGATAAACATAGATCCTAGGGTTTTCTACTTATCGTGCCAGACATGTAATCATGAATCAATTAATTGCCAAATCCTATTCTTCTTCGTAGTGGAACATCGGAAAAATATTATGAATTTCTAGTGAGGACAACCCACAAAGTTGATTAATTAATTAACTCTACCTTTTCAGTCTCAAGAAAATATAATTAACTCCAATTAGATCTAAAGATTTATTCCTAAAATTACTTCTTTCTCTTCAGACAAGAAAATCAGTTTGTATTATGAAAACCATGTTCCATTGAAATTTATCACCTTTTAAGTCTCTAAATTTCAACTAAATTAATCCTAATCTATGGCCAGTAAATCAAGATCATAACAAGTCCTAGTTTTCATAAACCACGAATCAGAAAGACAATTAATTCAATTCAATCATACACAGTCATAATATTCGAAACCCTAGAATCTACAGAGAATTTTGCTATGCAAAGACATAATCACCATTAACATAAAAAGATAAAACCTCAAATAGTCTTGCATAAATAAAAACTCGAATCCAGAATAATCCTGAGTTGTTGCCACAATGTAATCCAAATGTGAAATTAAACTCAAAACTCTAAATTGCTGCTATTGTCTTCATCTCTAATGAAATCCCAAATCTAACACACTAATTTTCGACCTAGAGAGGGCTTTATATAGATATCTTGGATGTATCCTTTTAGGTTTAGGATTAAGATACAAATCTATCTCAAAAACCAAGAAAAATCCGCCAAAAGAAGTCGGCGTCGACCAATGTGGCCTCCCGTTGGTCAACGTGGAGTTCGGATCGACCCTTGCATCGATCTTGAATTTCTTGTCAACTTCGATCGATGCACGCCGGCGTCGATTGAAGTGGAACACCTTGCGCCGATTTCCTTCTCCTCACGTCTTCGATCGACGCGGGTCTGCGTCGATCAAAGCCGAGATTCCTTCCTCCGGGCTTCATTTCTTCCTTAGTCATTTTTTGTCCCAAAAACCTGCAAAACATACCATCACAAGCATCTAATATGTAATAACCCTTTCATGCATGCAAAAGTGAGTAAACTACTATAAAGACACTAAAACACCAAATAAACTCATTAATAAGTTAGTGAAAATACGAACTTATCAAGGACTATGCCAAGTTCCGAATTCAGATGACACTTGAAGTAAGAGATTCAAGATACGCAGAAGTTATGGCAAGTTATGTAGAGCGAAATGTCAGGATTCAAGCTGGAGAACAGACCTGTCACATCACTCAAAAAGATGTTGAGAAAATGCAAGTCGAGAAAGCAAAAAGTAAGGTCACGATCGCTGAAGATGTGGAAACAATTGCTGATCTTGAGCGAAGACAATTGAAAGAAGTTTTAAAGGAATCAAGAAGATTGCATACTCCTGGACAAGGAGAAAGGAGTTCTGATGCAACACAATTTCAGCCTGCCACCGATCAAGGGGGAAGCGTAAGTGCTGAAGAAAATTCTGAAAGAAGTTTGATGCAGGTTGGTGAAGAAGAAGGTAGCAGTCCTGTTGTTGAAAAGGAAAGTGAAACAGAACAATTGGTTGTGCAAGGAGGAAGCCAAATTGTTACAATCTTGGCAGAAGCTGATCTGGAAACGACATCAGACCAGATTCCAACTAATGACTCAGGAAATCAGGAAGTAGAGAAGAGGAATGCTAATTCAGAGATAGTCGTACTAGAACATGTTCAGCAGACCACCATAGCCACTGAAGGAGCAGATACTGAGGGACTCACTGCTGAAGCAAATACCTCGCTGAATGCTAAAGTTCGAGCATGACTACAAGAAGAGCTCAGAGCAAGTGTGCGATCTCGGAATGAGCAATATCTACGTTAAATGGGTATTGAACCATCTACCATTCCAGGATGGAATACAGGAGCAGATACCACAAGTGTGCTCAAAAGAACCATATAATCCATCTAGAGAATCCCAGCTCTCCCGAAGTTTCAGGTATATCCTTCAGTGATCTTCCTAGCTCTCATGATGAAGAAGATGCAGGAACTATCACAGATGGAGAATCCATATTCCGAGAAAAAACTCTACAAGTGCCCATGGAAGGACCACCCGACATGAACTACACAGCAAAGCGGATTGCGAAGTGGTGTCCTTTTGTCACAGCAAGAGATGAGGAGAACAATGATCTCATCTACTGGGCACAAGACTTAAGCATGTTCATCGAAACTCAGGTTGCCGCAGAAGTCAAGGACTCATATCCTGCTGAACTCCAAAGGGAGTCATCCGATCAAGACTGGTTGAGATCAGAGTTCAAAAGATGGCGATTCTTTGATTATGCCACTCATGAACTACATTATGAGGACCGCTCAATAATGATGGCAAGGATGGTTCTTAATTATTGGAGGAGTGAAGAAGAATGGGTTGATGATTGGATGGACCAGACATCCAAAAGACAGTATACGGAGAAGCAGGTTGCAGCAAGGCTATAGAAGATCAAGGCTCACAGAGCAGTTACCGGAGATCGATCACTGCCACCGTCAGAATATGCCATAGAAGACTCTCCACCATTCACTCAGAAGTTCAAATCTCCTGCCACCAGACGTCAAATGGCCGCAGCTGAAGAATTGAAGAAGAAGCTAGCAAAAGAGCAAGCCGCACGAAAGAGAGAAGAAGATAGGAGGAAGATGTTGAAATTCAAGGAGAAAATCCTCAACCAACTCGCCAGGAAGCCTTTCAGAGTACTGAACTCAAGGTCATCCGGAAATCTTTCTGCCGAAGAAGAAGAAGGAAGGGAAATCACACACTCTGAAATGGCTCCGACTGATCAACCATCCACTTCGACTCCAGGATTGGCAACCACTGCTCTCATAACTACCACAGAGAATCAAATTGTACCGGCTGAGGAACCTTCATTCATGGCAATTGAGTCGTTGAATACCAGCACTTATCAGAGAGATCTCCAGCAATACATTCATACCATGGTAGGACGGAGTATCGGAGAGAAAATGATACCAATCATGTGCAAGGAAATCTCTACCAAAGTGTCTGAAGCTAAAGATGAAATTCTTGCTATCCAACTTGACAACTTCGAGACCTTCTCCACCCGAAATTTTTGTTGCGATCAAAGCGGGGGAAGAGAAGAGGTTAGCTGAAGAAATAGAAAAGAGAATGGAGCAAGAAGACATAATTTGTCGTTTGGGAGCGAGAAGACTACAGGAAGAAGATCTAAGGAGACAATGCGAAGAAGAAGAGAGAGAAGAACAGAGAAAAATTGAAGAGAAGGAAAGGATCAGAAGACAAGAAAGAGAAGCTCTCGTGGATAACTTCATGAAGATGACAACGAAAGCTCTTAGCAAAATGAAGAAGCCCAATGCCGGTTCTTCAGGTGCCAAAAATGCTGCTGATTCAGACTCTTCAACGACCAATAAGTAATATCTCTCTAATCTCTAAATATCTTAGCTGACTGAACAATTTTTTATTTCAATTTGGGTTATCTGTGTGTACAACAAAATATGAGACTTGAATGAAAACTAACCCAGTTTGAAGACAACATCTCATTGTCCAACGCTGAATTAAAATGAATAAGCTGAAATTACATACTTAGTGTAATCAGCAAACTGCGTGGAATGTGATGTGTGTGAAATGTTCCGTGATTGCTTGATGATATTATGCGTAAATGTGCTTTGCGCTTACTTAAAAAAATACCTTGAAGTTATATACCTGATTGATTCATTTTATCGAGCAATACCCTTGATAAATTAAGGGGGAATGGTTAGGAACAATACTAAGTCTACGGGAGTTGAGACGCTGAGAATAGAATTGATAGGAAATTTTTTGTAATCTCAGTAATCAGCTTTCCCATGATCAGTTAGAACTAAAACTTAAGATAGAGGCTTTGATCGCATCAAAAGGGGGGGGGGAATTGTTAGGAATATTGTTAGACCCCTCTCCTGTAAACCAATTCATAATCATAGTTTGATATGTTTTGGTGCATCAAAGCTCTAGCAACTCAGTATCGAGTCAATTGTAAAAAGTCCTGTATAGGAATTCATACTCGAGTTATAATAGATTAAGAGAAAGAAAGAATCTGGTTTGCTGAAGGAGTCAACAAACTTGCCAAATTGCTGAAGATTGCTAAAGAGAAAAGAAGGCTAGCAATGCGGAGGAAGCGACAAGGATGCTGAAGAAGGAACTCCAGCAAACTACGGAGACATCCTTCACACATCAATAGCCAGCAGACAACAATCAGCAATCAAGAAGTTAAAGAGCCGAATATCAGACGGATTACAAATTACAAGAAAAACCAACCAATCAAGAGAATGGAACAATCATCATGAAGAAAAAGGGTTCAGACCTACAAAGGATCCGTTCTGACAAGACACTGCTAAAGATAGATGTTACACCAATTAGAGATGAGGAGACTTGAAGAGTCTCTGTCCACTGCAGAAAAAAGAAGCATGCAGATAGGCGAGCATTCCCTTTGAGTCTAATGGATAAGATTCAAACATCCATTTGAATCTTCACCTATAAATAGGTGTCATCCTTATTTGATTCAAAGGTTCGCGACTTTCTACATACAAGATATAAAAAAGAGATAAAAACACATTCTCTCTATCACATAAACTCATCCGAGCTAAGTTCTTAATTGAAGCTTTTCACAAGATTTCATAATAGAAGCTCGAAGACATGTGAAGTTTATCTTCCAAAGGTAATATTGGGATTCCTTCTAATCTAGAAAGAATCTAGCAGTCACTTTTGCGGTGTAAGAGTGATTCGTACGAGCAATGCCAACACAAGGATAGGCTCAGGGAAGAGCTATAAAACTCCGAGCAGTCGACATCCAAGGAGAAGGGAGGTTTGTCCTCACTCTAAAGAGCGACACCGGTTTAAGATTGGAGATCGAGGTGCTTGAATGTGCGCGCTGACCAGACGGAGGAGCTGCTCAACGTTAGAGATCAGGTCTGACCTTGTACTCATTCTTCTAGTGAATTTTCAGTCAAAAGACTGAAGAGTGGACGTAGAACAATTGTTCGAACCACTATAAAAAACCTTGTGTCGTTAGCATTTTTATTTCGTTATTACTTGTGCTTAAATATATTTAAAACTCAACACATCAAGTGTTGATGTATAAACTGCAATTGAACTAACGAATATACGAGCTAAAACATTTTAGATAAACACTTGCTAAGTCGAGACCTTATCAATATACATGCAAGATAACTTTAATACTTGTGCTGCATATAAAACACTTTGATCGGGTACCAACAGGTATTTCGTTGCACAATCCCTATGGGATCGACCACCTTAGAGTGTAAAATTTACTTGCTCGCTGCTTTTGCAGTAATCAATCGACACACCCAGTGTCGACCAACACAACCGCAACCTTTGTGTCGGTCGACATAGAGCTGATTCTTGCGTGTCTTTTTCTCAGGTCGCGTGAACACGAGGGCTTAGGGCAAACCACTTGAAGCCTTCGACCCAAAAATCGAGGCCACTATCAGGAGAAGAAAAACAAGGATCCAACCACACAATCGCTAGGAAGACACCAATGATGAAGATCCAAATGCCATGGTAAAGAGGTATAGGCTGCAACCCGGCTATGAGGGATTGGTTATTGGTATCAATGCCAATAACTTTGAACTCAAAAGCGGTCTAATTCAGATGGTTCAACAAAACTAATTTTGTGGCCGAGCAGTCTAGGATCCCTACACACACCTCCAAATGTTTGTGGAGGTGTGCGAGACTGTCAAGTAGAACGAAGTGACCCAGGATGTGATCCTTCTATGCCTATTCCCCTTCTCACTTCGGGATCTAGCTAGGAGTTGGTTTACATTTCTTGATTGCAGCAGCATTTGCACTTGGGCCGATCTCCGAATAGAGTTTCTAGCCGCATTCTTCCCACCTTCTGTGATCATTCAGAAGAAGATGGAGATCCTGCAGTTCCACCAAAAGATGGAAGAATCCTTGTTCGAGGCATGGAGTAGGTTCAATGAGCTATTGAGGAGTTGTTCTGGCCATGAAGTTGACACCAAAGAGCAGGCCCACATTTTCTACCGAGGGTGAACGAAAGAACTTAAGAATCAATAGACAATGCAGCAGGAGGTTCCGTGATGAGCAAGTCTGCCGACAACAGGGCTTGGATGATGCAATCAAAAAGGTTTGGGCTCTCGTCAAGTGGGAAGAGGAAGAACCTTTTAGAAAGTCACGATGAGCCCTCCTCAGAAAGATGACCTTATGAGATGATAGGAGACCTCCTCCCTTCTGCAAAAGTAGGTGGCCAAAGAAGATGCAGCGGATAACAAGGGAAGACAGCTCCATCATGCGGAAGAATTTGAGCACGAGCCTATTGAACTTCACAACGACGAATCATCAGGGCTTCTTCACCCACGTCACAATGCGCTTGTGATCTCTATTTTGATCTCAAATTGTTTAGTAAAACGAATCCTCATAGACAATGGTAGCTCCGCCAATATTTTATCCCTAAGAATGCTTCGGGACATGAAAATCCCGAAGGATAAGATCGTAAGGGAGGTCAAGACCCTGATCAGTTTTAGTGGGTAGATACAGCTTACAAAGGGCACGATCAAGCTGCCGACGTACTGCCAGGGTGAGCAGCTCGATGTCAACTTCACAATGGTGGATGCACCTTTTGTTGGAATTGTATAAGAAAAAGAATCATGATTGGTATATTGGGAAACATTATGTTTGATATACTAGTAATCATAAATGACTTGCAATAAACAACGCATGTCTAAATTAACAATCTTACAATGCGAACAAACACATCCAGTCATCTCGTTGATAGGGATATCATACGGTGTGTAAGAGATAACAGAAGATATTATAGATCATTTGACATAACGAGATATAAACAGTTATCACAGTTGAGATAATTTCTGGTATGACTGTCGGTTTAGGCTGCAGCACACATGTTCCAAAAGTGGTTTATCGTGACTGCTTCATATGACCGGTACATCTTAATGTATTGATAGGATCAACAGTGAGATGAGACATTCTACTTGACATATGAATGAGTAAAGATCTCGGTAACTTGGTCGGATCTAAAGTCTATTGAAAGCTGAGAGGCACACATGGATTGACTGTCACTTTTACTTGCAATGGTGGAGAGTCTTACATGTACTCATATATCTGCATCTTGGGTGATGGCAGTTTGTGGGTTTCCTCGGGCTTGATTTAGATAACTGTATCCTCTTTAGGATGGTGACATGCTTTGGGAAGCTCACGAGGTTCATTATGCTAAGTCTCGCAGGCTGAATCATTGATTCAAGCATAAGCGATAATGGTTGAGTGGTACTACTCAGGAATAATAAGAGATTAATTAATTGCAGCTAATTGTCATATGCTGAATTAATTAATGAATGTCTGAAACTTTAAATATGGGGATTAACCAAGTAATGCAACCCGTTCCTAATAACGTGGTAATAAAGGGGTAGGTCAGCATTAATTCTCTAGTAGCATGAATTAATATTTATTAATTAATTATATTTTGGGTTGAATATGAAATTAATTAATAGGAGCACTTTATTATTTGCATTTGTGATCATTGTAAAATCTACAGAAAAATTGCAGAACAGTGGCGAATAAAATTTATAACTTAAGTCAAACCCAAGGGAATTGTGTGGTGAAATTACCTCATGTACTAATTATTATCCTAAAATTCAATATTTGAGTGAACAGAAAATCTGAGTTTTGATTTGGAAAATAAAGATGACAATACTGAAAAGTAATGGGTTTGTGAAAACAAATTTAAAAGAACACAGATTCTAGGGCGAACAATTAATCAATATACATGTAAATCAATTAACTTGCATTGGTAGGAAATGCACAACTTATTTCTCTTAAACAGAAACCCATCATGTCTAAAGTATTCACCACTAGCAGATGTCTCACATGCAGCATAAATGTCACCAAAATCCTCATCAGATGCATACAGATTCTTAATGCATTCAAACCCAAGCAACTTAGCATCTAAAGTAGAGATCAAGGCATACCTGCGAGACAGTGCATCAGCCACCACGTTTTCCTTACCTTGCTCATACTTGATGACGTAAGGAAAAGTCTCCACAAACTCCATCCATCTTGCATGCCTCTTGTTCAGCTTATGTTGCCCCTTCAGATGCTTCAGCGACTCATGATCGGTGTGAATGATGAACTCCTTAGCCCACAAGTAATGCTGCCACGTTTTTAAGGCTCTCACCAAGGCGTACAGCTCCTTATCGTAGGTAGGATAATTTAGCATTGCACCGTTCAGCTTCTCACTGAAGTATGCCACGGGCCTCTTCTCTTGCATCAAAACTGCACCAATACCAACCCCAGAAGCATCACATTCAATCTCAAATGTCTTAGAGAAATTAGGAAGAGATAATACCGGGGCATGGGTCAACTTGTACTTCAGCAACTCAAAAGCCTTCTCTTGCTCTTCTCCCCATCTAAACTCCACAGTCTTCTTAATCACTTCAGTTAATGGGGCTGCAATGCTGCTGAAATGGGGTACAAAACGCCTATAAAAGCTGGCAAGTCCGTGAAAGCTGCGAACATCGCCAACATTCTTAGGCTGCGGCCACTCCTTGATTGCTCGAATCTTTTCTTCATCCACCTGTACTCCGTCTGCACTAACAACAAAACCCAAAAACACCAACTTATCCGTGCAAAAGATGCACTTCTTCATGTTAGCAAACAGTTTTTCCCTGCGAAGTACATCTAAAACAGATTTCAAATGTTCAAAGTGCTCATCATAACTCCTACTATAAATCAGAATGTCATCAAAATAAACCACAACAAATCTGCCAATAAAAGCTCTCAAAACGTGGTTCATAAGACGCATAAAAGTACTAGGAGCATTGGTTAAACCAAAAGGCATGACTAACCACTCATACAACCCAAGTTTGGTTTTAAAAGCAGTTTTCCACTCATCTCCCTCCTTAATTCTAATCTGATGATATCCACTTCGCAGATCTATCTTAGAAAACACACAAGCACCATATAATTCATCTAACATGTCATCTAAACGAGGAATAGGATGGCGATACTTAACCGTAATGTTGTTGATTGCTCGGCAGTCGCAGCACATCCTCATGGTCGAGTCCTTCTTGGGCACTAACAAAACTGGAACTGCACAAGGACTCAAACTCTCCCTCACGTGCCCTTTGGCCAGCAACTCTCCAATCTGCCTCTCCAACTCCTTCGTCTCCTCCGGGCTGGTTCGGTAAGCTGGTCTATTTGGAAGGGTTGCTCCCGGCACGAAATCTATCTGATGCTCAATCCCACGAATGGGTGGCAGCCCGGCTGGGGTATCATCTGGAAAAACATCCTCAAAATCCTGCAAAAGAGAGGAAATAGAAGGGGGTAGAGAATCAGGAATGTTAGTTAAAACCATATTCTCCTTGTAGATCAACAACACCATTGCTTTCTCCTCCTGAACCGCCCACTTCAGATCCCCAACCCTAGCTAGAAAGGATTGTTGCACCACCCCTTTCTCCTTACTACTTCGTGGCTGCATCTCATCACCCGACTCCTTCTGCAACTGGACTTGATCCTCATAGACTTGTTTAGGGGTCAGAGGAACAAGTGAGATCTTTTTCTGCTTGTAGTCGAATGAATACTTGTTCGTAAAGCCATCATGCTTCACACGCCTATCAAACTGCCACGGACGTCCCAACAGTATGTGACTCGCCTGCATAGGAATCACATCACACAACACCTCATCCTCATATTTCCCAATGCGAAACGGCACCTTGACTTGCTTCACTACTTTGATGACGCCACTATCATTCAGCCACTGCAGCTTGTATGGCCTAGGGTGCTTCATCACCTGTAACCCTAGCTTCGTCACTATCGACTGACTCACCACATTGGTGCAGCTACCTCCATCTATAATCATGCTGCAAACCTTATCGTTGATATGATAACGTGTATGAAAGATGTTCTCCCTCTGCTCCACATCTCCGGCTGCAGGCTGTGCATTCAAAGCCCTTCTCATCACAAAATTCAGTGCTGCAGGCGCCTCAATCTCTTCTACATCTTCATCAGGATCATCCAAATCAGGCATCTCCGGGTCAGTCTCTTCATCAGTCACAATCTCTCCATCATCTCGAATCACCATGACTCTCTGATTTGGGCAATCGTTAGCAATATGCCCAAAACCCTGACACTTATAGCACTTGCGATCTCTATTACGAAAATCAGTGGTAACGGATTTTCCTTGAGCTGCGGAATCTGACCTGGGCTTCACAAACGGCTTCTTCTCCCCTCGAGGCTGCTCCTCCTCCTTCTTCCATGGAGCTCGCTTAGGTGCTGAACCACTTCCAGATTGGTATTCTCTCCAGCCTGTGGAATTCTGCCTCAAATTATTGCCGTTGCCCCTCCTCTTGAGCTGTCCCTCAATCTTGATCGCCATGTGGACCATGTCATCCAACTCAACATAATGCTGCAGCTCCACTGTATTCCGGATCTCCCAATTCAGACCAGCCAGAAACCTAGCCATTGTCGCCTCCCTATCCTCGACTACATTAGCTCGGATCATAGCCACTTCCATCTCTTTATAGTACTCATTCACACTCCGGGTACCCTGCCTCAAACTCTGCAACTTGTTATATAACTCTCGGTAATAATGATTCGGCACAAAGTGCCTCCTCATAACTGCCTTCATCTCGTCCCATGTCTCTATAGGTCTCTCCCTATTTCTTCTCCTGCTACTGACCAATTGATCCCACCATACGAGGGCATAATCCGAGAACTCTACTGCAGCCAACTTTACTTTCTTCAGCTCTGAATAGTTGTGGCACTCGAACAGCATCTCCACTTTCCGTTCCCACTCTAGATACAACTCGGGGTCGTTCTTTCCCTGAAATGTCGGGATGTTCATCTTGATTGTCCCCAGATTGTTATCATACGACTCCTCCTCATAGTCATCGACGTCCTCCTCATCATAAGGACTCCGTCTCGTATTGGAGCTTCTGCCACCTCGACCACCACGTCCTTTCCCGGCATCCCTGTGACTACCAGATGAGTCACGCCTAGTCTTTTCTGTAACTGAGGTCTCAAATTCATCCATCCGGTTATGCATAGCATTCATCTCACTTTTCAGCATCCTGGTAAATTCTGATTTCAAGGCCTCCATCATGTACTTCATTTGACCACTACTCATATTCTCATCCTCTTTCAACCCCTCAGACCCACTACTTTTAGCAGAACCACTACTTTTAGTCATACCTGCACAAAAAAGGTTAGATAGAAAGATAATAAGAAGGACCTCACCACCTCACGTACACTCGTGTATCACTCAGTTATGTTAATCACTCACACTCGTGTATCGCTCGCAGTATGAATGGCTTTTTCAGTCCCTCTATTAATCTCACACACTCTTGCCTTTTACCACTCTTTTCTCCCTTTCTAAAAACTCAAAAATTCTTATAAAATTCCACGGACTTCAATTCGACCAACCAACAGGACGGGAAGACTCTAGAAGACTCTAGGAAGGTAAACGACCGAAAACGGACAGAAAATTTTTTCGGAAAAAACTTCGGAGGGCAATAACTACTCGAAAACAAAGGAATTTGGCCAAAAAGCACCTTATGTCACGGCAAAGTGGTGAGTCTTGATCGTCTCGCCGAGACGTTTCTGAAAAGCACAATTAAGCCAAAAACAGACACCGGACGCAAAAGTTACGACAAAAACGACCAAAACCGACAAAAAAGGTAAAAAAATCACTAGTAGAAATCAAGAAATTAGGGATTTTTGATTTAATTTTGCTACCCTTCTTTTTTTTCTTTCCCAACACTTTTTTCGATATTTTTTTTTACGAATATTTTTTTCTCTTCGAGCTCTAACTTTTATTTTTTTTTTGCCCGATTTGTATTTTTTTTTTTTTTTTTTTTAACTAATTACCAAATTGTTTGGTAATTCAATCAAGAAGGAAATAATATGGAGTACTTCAATCAAGAAGGAAATAATATGGACACCAAAGAAAGAAGATATGAATAAGGTAAAAAGGTATATAAGGAAAGATTTGACTTAATCTAATTTGGTAAGAAGACTAATTCAAATCTTGACACACAAGGAAACTCAAATATCAAACCCTAGACTTTCCAAATTTTCGACCCTCTCAACAACCAAGAACAAGACACGAAGAAAATTACGAATCACAAAGACAGGAAACAAGAACAAGAATAAGACTCGATCAGACACGAAAATTGAAGACAAAGGAAAAGGAAGGGTACGACCTGGATATTGATACCAAAATGATACGATCCTCGCCAGGAATGGTTAGATCGCAGCCCAGGAAACTCGAACGCAAGGACTCGACTCGACGCGGAAGCAAACTGAACACTGAAGATGGAAGATCCAACACCTTAGAGTTGATCCAGTCTACATTCCGAGTGGGCCGATGACTAGATCAACTCTCACAGCTGCTACTTGGGCTCCATCAGTTGCTGACCAGGACCGAAGTGCCCGACATCCCCGACAATGATGAGGAGTACTATTCATCAGAAGAGGATGATGAGGAGGCCATGCCGGTCCTAATGGCAGATATTGTTGATAATCAAGATGCTGATGTTGAGCAAAATGCTGAGTCTGCTCTAGCAGTCGATACCCAGGAGGTACATTCTACTACCATTCCTAGTTCAGCAACCGTGCATGAATTGGAGGATTCTTTTCTAGATTCCGAGGATAATTATCTCACAAAGCTTTCAATAGAATTTTCAAAAATGTATGAGATAAAAAATGCCATTGTAGGAGAGAATACCTCACTGAAACTAAAGGTTACATCTTTGACCAAGGAAGTCGAAAGACTAAGGTCTGATAGTGAGGAGTTTTTGAAACTCAAAGCAAATTACTATAAGCTTTCTGGAAATTTTCAAATTATTGAAAAAGATAATTTAGCTTTAAAGAGTAAACCTAAAGAGGAGTGTATTTGTGCTTACACATCCAGCAAGGCAGTTCTTAGTGCCATTGGAAACATTTTGATAAATCAGGATTGGGGGCCTTGGTTGTGTTGAAGCAAAATCCTCTAAGGAAGCCTTAAGTAAGAATGCTAAATTTTTTAAGCAGAAAAAGATTCTATTCGTTTTTGCTGGAAAAGTCAATGCTGACAAAGGTAAAGCAAAGACAATTGCTAAGTCGTCAACTGCTAAGCAGATTGATTAGCGTAGCAAGCATTCATCTCCTGGATCTCAGCAGAATACCCAGAGCATGCCTGCTAGGCATGCTATTGCTAGATCTCAGCAGAATACCCAGAGGATACCTGCTAGGCATGCTATTGCTAGATCTCAGCAGAGTACCCAGAGAGTACCTGCTAAGCATGCTTCTGCTGGATCTCAGCATAGTACCCAGAGGATGTCTGCTAGACCACACTCAGCAGTGCTAAGGAAGAATGCTGAGCATTATGTATCTAATGCTAGGATAGCAAATCCTTCCTTCACTAAAGGCAAGCAGGTAGCATACCATGCTGTAAGACCACAGTATCCTAAGTACACACCACATAGGAGTAACACATATGTGAAGCTTGAGTCCAAACGCTTCCCTTATCAAAGGACTATGAAGGCTAAACACACTACTCCACCTAGTTCTAATTATGCAAAGTTTGCTTATCCAACAAAGGTCAAAAAGGTTGCTAAGGGTGAAGTCAAGAAGAGAATCTTGAAAATCACCAAGATGTGGGTTCCAAAAGGGACCATGTTCCACGCTAATCCTGCATGACCCGATGCTAAGTGGGTACCTAAACAGAATTGCTGATTTTTGCAGGAACAGGATCCAAAAGCGAAGACATCAGGAATGTCAAATGAATGGATCCTAGATAGTGGCTGCTCAGGTCACATGACGGGGCAAGAAGAGTTATTCTCAGAGCTTCAAAGAATTTATAGCCCCACAGTCATGTTTCGCGACAATAGCAAAGGTCAAGTAATTAGACGAGGATGCATTGAGCAAGATAGCATGAGGGTTATCAACGTTGCTCTCGTTTCAAACCTCAAGCACAACCTACTGAGTATAAGCCAACTATGCGAGAATGGGTATAACGTATATTTCATTAACACTGGTTGTGAGATTGTTGATAGTGCTACAGGCGAAGTGAAGCTCAGAGGCATCCGCAAGGGTAGCCTATATACTGTTGATTGGCAAAGCGGCCAACAACATTCATGCTTCGTAGAATTCAACAAGGAAGAGATGAATTGGCTATGGCATAAGAGGTTAACTGATCTGAACTTTAGAACCATTAACCACCTAGCCAAGCACAATCTTGTTGTACAATTACCTGAGACGACCTTCAGAAGGAAGGCGTGTGCAAAGCTTGCCAGCAAGGGAAGCAGATTAAGGCATCATTCAAGACAAACCTGGAGAAGGCCACTTCCGAAAGAATCCTAGAGCGTTTGCACATGGATTTATTCGGCTCTGTCACTCCAGCCACTATAAGTAAAAAGGTTTATACACTTGTGGTTGTTGATGACTTTTCAAGGTACACGTGGGTCCGATTGCTGAGGACCAAGGATGAAGTAAAGCTCATTCTACCAGAGTTGATCCTTAAAGAGCAGAATATCAAAGAAGTTACTGTGAAAAAGATTAGATCAGATAACGGGACCGAGTTTGCACTGGGATTCTAATGGATTTCTGCGCCGAAGCTGAAATCGGGCATGAAAAATCCACTGCTAGGACCCCCCAGCAGAATGGTCTAGCAGAGAGAAGGAATAGGACATTGAAGGAAGTCGTGCGATCAATGCTAGCCGACTCTGGTCTAAGTTGAAAGTATTGGGGCGAAGCAGTCATGACTGCATGCTACACTCAAAATAGGAGTGCAATCAATGGTAGATTCAATAAGACTCCTTATGAAGTGTACAACGGTCGTAAGCCTTATCTGACTCATCTTCGTGCTTTTGGTTCAACATGTTATATTCATAACAATGGGAAGTCGAAGCTTAACACCTTTTCGCCTAAGTCTGATGAAGGAGTGTTCCTTGGATATGGACATCCTTCTCAAAAGGGCTATAGAGTGTTAAACAAGACGAATCAAGTTGTGGAAATAACATTGCTTTATGAGTCTACTATAGTGCGCAAGTTTTTAAAAGAGAAAAAGGATGCAAATCATGAGGCTAATGATATCCATGATCAATCTATCTTGAATTCTTTCGAAAGTATGAGGATTGATCCGACTAAGTCAATGAATGATTGTAATCCAACTCAGGCGCATTCAGCAGGTGACCAAACTGCTGAACCAGCTTATGATGCTAATGATCATGCTGAGGCCACCAACCAAATTTATCTTAATGATAATTTGGATATTCTGGGATCGCTTGAAGAAGAAGATGAAGAAATTCTAGATCAAGGACGAGTTGCTGAAGGACGATTGGGTGTTGCTGAGGAGATCGCGAAGGACGATGGTGAGATCCCAGCTGCTGAGGTGCGGAATGCTGAGATTCCAGCTGCTGAAGTCCAAAATGCTGAGATTCCTGTTGTTGAGATGCCGAATGCTAAGGTGCAGAATGCTGAACCCCAGGTGATTGTTGAGGAGAATGTTCTAGCAGAGAACAATTCAGCAGGTGAAGCTAGCAATGCAACCCCAGCAACCAGCAATCCAAGACCAAGATAGCTACGAGATCACCCTTTAGATGTTGTCATTGATGACATCAATGATCCAGTAAGGACGCGACAAGGCAATGCGATGCTAGCGTGCTATATATGATGGGTTTTGTATACTGAAAACATTTATTATAATGAGTATACAACGGTTTATTTCTCCTATCGGTTAACAATCTTACAGGTATGAACAATGGTATCTTCTTGTCTCACCGATAGGGACGATCATACGGCGTGTTGTAGATCGCAGAAGACAGTATGATCACTTGACCTAGTGAGACATAAACCTGATCACAGCCGAGACAGTGTATGAGGATACGTCTGTCCGGATGGCTGCGGCATTGCCGGAATAAGTAGTCTGTCTTGGTTACTTGATATGCTGGTACGCAGGGGTGGTGTATTGATGGACCGCAGTGAGGTGTATTCGTCTGTCTGACATCAGCGAATACAAGATCTCGATATTGATTGAGTCCAAACCCTAACGAAGGTTCAGGGGTTTGCACGGGTTGACTGTTGCTTTGACTTGCCATGGTGGAGAGCCTAAGTAATGTGCTCGTATATCCGCATTTTGGGTAACAGCAGTTTGTGTAGTACCGCCTGAGACTGGGTTTAGGTATCCATATCCGAGTAATAGGATGGGGACATTCCCTGAGGAGCTCAATGATATTCATCGTGCCAAAGTCCTGCAGGCTGATTAAGTTCAGGCACGAGTGATAAGGACTGAGTGGTACTACTCAGGAATAATAAGATATTAATTAATTGTAGTTAGAGCTTGTCAGAAGCTCCAATTAATTAATGGATATCCGGTAACCTTAAATATGAGGATTCTCAATTAATGCAGCCCGTTCTCATAACATGGTAATAAAGGGGTAGGTCAGTATTAATTCTGTGGTGAAAAAGAAATAATATTAATTAATTAATTGTGTCCTGGGTTGTGGACATGGGAATTAATTAATTTATAGGCCCACTTTATTATTTGCACTAGGTCTCAGGTCTGGCCCAAGGAAAGTGTGCTAAATTGAGCCCAGGAGCCCATTAGGGTTTACAACCCTAGGTCTATAAATAGACAGCTCTCTCTCATAAGTTATTAACACAGTTGAAAAATAGAAAACCTAGTGAGAGAGAGTGGGGGTGCCGATTTTGAGAGAAAGGGAAGGAGAATTTTCGAATTCTGGTCCTGCTCAAGTACAGATCTGTGGAATCCTCTCCAGTAGCAGATCTGAACGCACCGGGATACAGATCTGAAGATCTAATCTGGAGAACAACTCCTAATCCTTTCTCTTTGTCTTTTTTCGATTATTATTGAATCTAGAAATTAGATTTCTAATTTCTTGTTCCGCAGATTTAATAATATCCCGTGGTTGATTCTTGATCAGGGAATACAAACGCGAAAGATCATTTCTAAGACTACGGAATTAAGTTAAATAATTCTTTATCCACGCATTAAATTCAATAGGAGCATGCTTAGGGTTTTTGAATGGATTATGAACATTAACCATAAACGGTCCGGTTCATTTGGTTTTGGTGATTCGGTTCACGGTAAAACCCTAAAATTGGTATCAGAGCCAGGTTATATTTTATGGCTTTGTTGTTCATAATGGATTCGTTATGCATGTTTTGAATTTTATGAATGTCGTGGATAATTTTTGTTCCTCGTGACAACCCGTGTAATTTAGCCCGCGGTGGTTTATCCGTGTAGAGCTGAATTAATTTAGTAAAATCACGAGAAAAGCCGTGATTAGTATACATTTAAAATTGTGCATCTTCAACCTCCACAAACACTCCACCTTAAACTTTGTTGAACCCATTGAATGCTTCTATGCATGTTCACCTGACTAACTTGTTGTGAATTGAAGCAATTTCAAACACACAAAATAGAAAATTAGACACAATAATTTATAGTGGTTCGAGTATAATATATATTTCCACTCTTCAAGTCTTTCGGTGATGATCTTACTGTGGTTGAAAAAAAATACAAGTATGTGATAGTATGCGGTAAATACAATGATGGGGAGCAAGGGTATTAATAGATAAAGTTTCCTAGAAACACAGGGAGAATCAACTGTAGTATGGCAAAGATATTTTATATCCTAATATATCCACAAATTTATTAGTATCTATGTATATCCTATTCTGATATGGATAAATCCCACAAAATTAGAAAACTAGATACATCAAATCTTTTCCATATTCAGCAGCCACTCAACAATTCTCAAATTTCTCTACCCCAATCTTCTTGATCCCAGTCTACTTGACCCTAGTCTCATCCACCCTTAGTCTGGACCTCACAATTTTGAGCTAGATATTAAAACTACGGGTGATTCTAAATGTAGCCACCATTTTACTCTTTGTAGCCCCATATTTTAATTGTAATTCAAATAATTTTTTAAATGGACATTTTTGTCCTTCAAATATAATGAATGAATAAAGCCCCTTTCTGAATTTATACAGAAACCATAGATTTGTATTAACAACGAACAAATTAGGAAATGAGATACTTTAGTCAACATTTAAAAATTGTAAAATTGAATGAAGTCGTACGAGACATTCTTATCAAAATTGTGAGCTGTGCTTCTCAGTTCTCAGCAAAATTTTGTTAAACTTGAAGTGTTGCTCATTGCAACCACACATATTTAGAGGTTTGGACCTTCACCGGTGATCCGTTCCCTGCACTCATAAATCTTGTGATCAGGAACTGCGATAAACTTATGGGAATTCCACGGGAGCTCCAGAATCGCGTGCAAGAAGTGGAAACTGAATCTCCACTTCACCGCGGCACGAATAGAATTACGGAGATACAGCACACAACAGATGGAAGCATGGATGCCAATGTTCTATTGTAAGTACTCTTTTTTCAGCATTCAATTTTGAAATTAAACATATAAAAATACAATATTCCCTCTTCCTTAATAATTAATAAATTATATATATACAGGGGGAGGGGGAGAGAGGTAGACAGAGGAGCAACATTAATGGCAGAGCCTGTAGTGAATGTCTCGTATGATTTTGATAAGAAATTTCATTCAATTTTACAAATTTTTAAATGTTAATTAAAGTATCTCATTCCATTTAATTAAATTCCTAATTTGTTCGTTGTTAATACAGATCTATGGTTTCTGTATAAATTCAGAAAGGGGTTTTATTCATTCATTATATTTGAAGGACAAAATCGTCCATTTAAAAATTATTTGTATTACAATTAAAATAAGGAGCTATAAATAGTTAAATTGTGGTTGCATTTAGAATTACCCTAAAACTACCACCCAACATATTTAAATAGTTTTTTTTAATATTTTCATATTATTTAGAATCTATGAGAAAAAAGACGTTTTAAAGGAATGAACTATTTAAAGAGATTAAGTAATACTTCATAATGCGATTTAATTATTCGGCTAAGATTCTTCTACGTACTCTCCATTTCCATTCATAAAAAAGAAAAAAAAAAAAAAAAAAAAAGAAAACAACGCAATTGAAGTTAACACAAAATGGAGCACCGTTCTCATCAAAAGCGTGCATATATACATATTAAGAATTTGATAGAAAGTGAGTTCTACCTCACTCAACTTTTATCTGTTTTTTTTAAAGAAACTTTATTTTGAACTATCATTATTTTTAAATTCATCATCATTCGTTTTGAATCCCATAAAAAATAATAACAAAAAAATGATTAAAAACACCAAAATTAGAGAAGCAAAGTTACTTTACATGCCACCAACCAACACACACTGCAACAAAGTAAAGTTTGTGGTAATATATATCTACAAATTTCCTTTACACATGCAAACGAATATCATGTTTTCATGCATATATATATATATATATATATAACCAAACAGGCTAGTGGTAAGACAAATATAACTTATAAAAATATTATCATGAAATTCAAATTTATAATTAATCTTTGATTAATGATACTACATTCTACTATTAGACCATCATCACAAAAATATATATATTTTTTATGAAGTCCACATTTGTGCATTTGAAAATATTAGATGTCCATCCTACAAAATACTCCCTCCGTCCCGCCAGATTAGTCCATATTTTCATTTTCGTCTGTCCCACCAGATTAGTCCACTTTCCTAAAATGGAAAAAAATCTCCTCACATCAATAAAATATTAATTCCACTACACTCACAAACATTGGTTTCTGTGCCGAAATCAAACTGGACTAATCTAATAAGACGGAGGGAGTAGTAGTTATGGGTCAAAATCATAAAACTAATATAAATGGTCCAAAAAAATTGATCAGGGAGAATTAATTCACGGAATACACGCACAAAGTAATGCAAGATAGACAAGACCAAGGACTGAGAGAGCACACTTGACCAAAAGCAAACCTGAAATGACCAAGCGTAGGATGTCAAATGTCTCTCAAGCAAAGGTGAATGTTTCGAGAAAACATCTGACCAAGATGAGCTTGTAGAAAGCCCTTCATCCTTGACCACAGAGGGCAGGGTGAAGTTAAGGTTTCTTGAAAGAATCTGTTGGTGGTGGCTACATGAATTGGGGCATGGGCGTGTACTTATGCGCGTATGTGTGCGGGTCTGTATTTGTGAAGCCCGGTTGCATGAGTTGCTACTACTTATAGAAGCGTGTTTTAATTTTGAAGAGTGAGAGATATAAAACACATGGAGGACTTTGATAGGAAGCGAGTGAATATTTCTATTAGTTAGTTACAGCAGTTGGGTCATATTCTTCATTCATTTTTCTAAAATTTTTTAGTCTGAGCTGTGAGATCTGATTCTCTTGTGAATCAGTGAGATTGAGCGAAGCTTGTATACTTGGTGCATCAATAATATACTCCTTTATCTAACCGTGGATGTAGCCGGATCTCCGGTGAACCACGTAACCCGCGAGTTGTGATTGTGTGTGTGTATTGTGTGTTCTTGGTGTTGGGCGTGCGCAAATCACAACAAGTGGCGCCATCTGTGGGAAACACGAAGGCGCGCACGTCGGTGATCGAGGAGTGAAAGGATTTGCTGGGGTTGATCCGAAGTCGATGCAAAACCCAGTAAGAACTCTTCCGAGCGTTGTTTCTGATCTGATAAACCTGCTGATATGCGAGCTATTGAAATTGAGTTTCTACAGCCTGTATGAAATATTGTTCTGCATTTGTTGCTCGAAATCTGTGTGTAGAACTGATGCATCATACCCGATCTATATGAGATTTAACCTTGTGGTTTAGTTTCTAGTCTTCCCTGTCACTGGAAGGCATAAACCCTATCTGTCTGGCCTCCTTTATGTTGTCTCTTTGTTTTGGTTGAACGGTGTGCGATCAAGATTGAGTATCTTGAGAGTTATGGCCTCAGGAAAGTATGAGATTGAGAAATTCACGAGTAAGAATGATTTTAGATTGTGGAAATTAAAGATGCAAGCAATCCTAACTGAAAAGGGTTTGGAAGAGGCTCTATTACCTGATAATGGGGGTTTCAAAACTGAGACAGTTGAGCAGAAACTCAAGCTTTTGAACAAGGCAAGGAGTGCCCTTATATTGTGCCTAGATGATAAGGTTCTTAGAGAGATATCTAAGGAGAAGACTGCAGCCGATATCTAGAAGAAGTTGGAATCCCTATATCAAACCAAGTCACTTGCAAACCGGTTGTACATGAAAAGAAGATTGTACTCCTACAGATTTTTAGAAGAAAAGAACCTACAAGAACAGCTTGATGAGTTTAACAAGGCTGTGGATGGTTTGGAAAGTATTGGAGAAGAGATAGCTGATGAGGACAAGGCCATACACCTCTTAAATGCCCTGCCCAAATCATATACTAACCTGAAAGATGCTCTCACTTATGGAAGGACAGGAAAACTAACCCTAGATGAAGTGTTATCTGCCATAAAGGGAAAGGAAATTGAAATGCTATCTGAAAATGTTGGAAATGAAGCATCCAACTTGGGATTATTTGTCAAGAAAAATCAGAACAACAAGTCCCAGAATAAGACTTATGGAAATCAGAAACCTGCAAACTTTGATAAAAAACCCTACTATATAAAGAAGGATTCAAGACCTGCTGTGTTTCAAAAGCAGGATAGAGGAGCCCCACAATACTTGGAGCAGAAGGCTCCCTTGCAGTTACAAGAAGGGAGGAGTTGTCATTACTGCAAGAAGGTTGGTCACCTCATTAAGGACTGCCCTGTCTTGAGAGTGAAGAACCAACAAAACTGAGGGCCAAATACAGTCCTGATGAATACATATGAAGTGTTGAATATTGTTGATTCTTCATGTGATGGTTGGATCTTAGATTCTGGCTGCTCTTTCCACATGTGCTACAAGTTGGATTGGTTCACAGACATTGAAATGAAGGACATGAGCTCCGTAGTTTTGGGTAATGATCAAGTGTGTCAGATTCAGGGTGTAAGCTCAAACAAAATTCAAAATCACAAGGGTGAAGAGAAGTTACTGTTTGTTGTGAGGTATATACCTCAAATCAAGAGAAACATCATCTCCCTTGGCACTCTAGAAGCCAAGGGATACAAGTTTACAGGGGATGTAGGCCAGATTACTGTCTGTAAAGGAGAGGTGGACATCCTAAAAGGCAGAAGAATTAACAGCATATATTATCTGTTTGCTAGGACAATTTCTGGACAAGTTGATGTTGTCCATGAAGAAGATATTAAGATGTGGCATTTGAGAACTGGCCACATAAGTAGGAGAGGATTGGAAGAGTTAAGGAAGCAAGGGCTGATCAAGTACAGCCCTGATGCAGATCTGGGAAATTGTGAAGAATGCTTGCTGTCAAAAAGCAAGAAGCTTCCTTAT
>JAPKLW010001867.1:9784-27632 GCA_026898455.1 Plectranthus barbatus | reverse complement strand
GGAAGGTATGGGTCTTTCTGATGAAAACAAAAGATCAAGCAGCAGGTAAGATTAAAGACTGGTGCAGTTTGGTTGAAAATGAAAAGGGCCTGAAAGTCAAATGTCTAAGAACGGATAATGGACTTGAGTTCCTATCTGAAGAACTAGATTCCTTCTGCAGACTAAAAGGAATTAAGAGGCACAAAACAGTCCCCTACAACCCTCAACAAAATGGGGATGTAGAAAGAATGAATAGAACACTCTTAGAAAGAGTGAGGTGTTTGCTATCAGGTTCTGGTTTATCAAAGAGATTTTGGGAGAGGCTCTTACTACTGCATGTTATTTGGTGAATAAGAGCCCATCTACAGCTCTAGGTTTCAAAGTTCCTGATCATTTGTGGTTTGAAAAGGAACTAGATTATTCCATACTAAAACCTTTTGGATGTCTGGCCTATGTTCATATAAAATAAGATAAACTAGATCCTCGAGCTCTAAAGTGTGTTATGCTTGGATATCCTAGTGGAATTAAAGGGTACAGGGTTTGGAGTTTGGAGAAGCAGAAGGTAATCACATCAAGAGATGTGATATTTGATGAGGCTAGAATGCCTATGCTGGAGAGGAGTCTAAAGCAAGGAAGTGATACATCTAGCAAAGTTGGTCTGGAAGATGAGTGCAGAGATACTCAAGTGATTGTATCTGATGAAATGCATGAAGACACATATACCACTGCAGAACTACAGTCTGAACAGCAGACTCAGTCATCCCAGGCACCTGATGTGCCTCTTAAAGACTACATGCTAGCCACAGATAGATTGAGGAGGGAGATCCACCCTCCTAGGAGATTCTCTGAGGCAGATGTTGTGTTCCTAAGCCTTAATATTGCCCAGAAATTCAAGGAAGATGAACCTAAGTCAATTGAGGAAGCCTGCAGTAGTTCAGAAAAGGAGCTGTGGACTCAGGCAATGAATGAGGAAATGAACTCTCTGAAAGATAATAAAACCTGGGTATTGGTTGATAAACCAAAGGGTCAAACATGTGTTGGCTGCAGATGGCTGTATAAGAGGAAGGTTGAAAATACCAAGGAAAAGAAGGTGAGATACAAGGAAAGGCTTGTAGCAAAAGGCTACACACAAAGAGAAGGAATTGATTTCAATGAAATCTTCTCCCCGGTGGTCAAGCATACTTCTATCAGAATTTTGCTCGCCTTGGTTGTCCAGTTGAACCTTGAACTGCATCAGTTAGATGTGAAGATAGCTTTTCTACATGGAGAACTTGAAGAGGTTATATATATGGACCACCCTCCAGGTTTTGTTGAAAAGGGAAGAGAAGATCAAGTATGCTTGTTGAAAAGGTCTATCTATGGCTTGAATCAAAGCACTCGGCAGTGGAACAAAAGGTTTGATTCCCACATGCTGAACATTAGTTTTGTGAGATCTGATTTTGATAAGTGTGTTTACCTCAAGAAGTCCACAGATGGAAGTCTCATCTACTTGCTACTCTATGTTGATGACATGCTTCTTGCAGGGAAGCATGTATCTGATATTAAACAGGTCAGGACAGACCTTTCTATGGAGTTTGATATGAAGGATCTAGGAGAGGCTTCTAAAATCGTTGGCATGGATATTTTGAGGGATAGAGTGGGTGGAAGCCTGAAGTTAACCCAAATGAACTATCTGTCTAAGGTACTGGATAAGTTCATTGATAAGAGATCTAGATCATTATCTATACCAGTGAGTCAAGACATTAAGCTGAGCCAAGATATGAAGCCAAAATCAGCTCAAGAGAGAGAGGAGATGAATAAGATACCTTATGCTAGTCTCATAGGGAGTCTTATGTACTTGATGATATGTACCCGACCTGACATCTGCTATGCTGTGAGCATAACTAGCAGATACATGGCAGAACCAGGAATGAGACATTGGTATGTTTTATGTGGAGTGTTAAGGTATCTGAAGGGTTCTAAACATAAAGGGTTGAGGTTTGAAATACAAGTTGATATGGAAGTGATCCTATTCTGGGGTATGTTGACTCTGATTATGCTACAAGTGTAGACATGAGGAAGTCCCAAACTGGCTTTATTTTCAAGTTATTTGGTGTAGCAGTTTCATGGAAATCAAACTTACAGTCTGTGGTTGCTTTATCCACCACAGAGGCTGAATTCATGGCGATTACAGAAGCTTTTAAGGAAGCTATATGGATCAGAGGCTTGGCAAATGAATTAGGGATTGGTCAGCAGTCAATCACCATCTTATGTGATAGCCAAAGTGCTTTGCACTTGGCTAAGCACCCAGTTTTTCACAGCAAGTCTAAACACATAGACGTTCGATTCCATTTTGTCAGAAACATTGTTTAGAAAGGATGGATATATCTTGAGAAGGTGCATACATCTGAGAATGCCACAGATGCTTTAACTAAGCCAATTCCCTCGGCTAAGTTTCAGCACTGCTTGAAGTTGATGGGTTTGGGATGATCCTGTGGGATCAGTCATTTGGGTCCTGTAATGGGACTAAGGGGCAGGAAGTGGAGGTTCGGGTGAGAGTGATGCAGCCAAGAGGGAGTTTTGTTGGTGGTGGCTGCATGAATTGGTGCATGGGCGTGTACGTATGCGCGTATGTGTGCGGGTCTGTATTTGTGAAGCCCGGTTGCATGAGTTGCTACTACTTATAGAAGCGTGTTTTAATTTTGAAGAGAGAGATAGAAAACACATGGAGGTCTTGGATAGGAAGCGAGTGAATATTTATGTTAGTTAGTTACAACAGCTGGGTCGTCTTCTTCATTCGTTTTTCTTAAATTTTTGAGTCTGAGCTGTGAGATCTGATTCTCTTGTGAATCAGTGAGATTGAGCAAAGCTTGTATACTTGGTGCATCTATAATATACTCCTTTACCTGCCCGTGGATGTAGCCGGATCTCCGGTGAACCACGTAACCCGCGAGTTGTGATTGTGTGTGTGTATTGTGTGTTCTTGGTGTTGGGCGTGCGCAAATCACAACAAAATCAAATACTACAAGAAAATCAACAAATTACAAAAGGTAAGGCATAATTAAGGATGCCCTTCGACTTCAACCCACGTAGGCGAAAGACTCATCTGAAGAGACGAAGAGATATTAATTGAAACTTTATTGTAATGAACAAATTTCATGGAGAAGGGTGTATATTTTCCTTTTTGGGCCACAACCACTCCATAAGGCAAAGAAAATCACTCGAACTCGGATTTATTTTTTAAAGGCAAAGTCTCAGATGAGACGGTCTCATCATTTTTATGGTGAGACGAATTTAATGAAATGATGTATTTCTTTATTGCAAATGATGTTTCACCATTTTTATTGTAATATGAGTTTAATGAAATGATGTATTTCTTTATTGCAACTGATGTATTTTTTTGTTGCAAATAATGTAATTCTTAAAAATGAAATGATGTATTTAACTTATTGAAATGATGTATTAAGGTCCGTCTCACAATAAAAAAATAATAAGACCGCCTCTCAGGAGACCAACTCTTTTTTAAATTCCGCTAATTTTCTTAATAAATTGATATAAATAGGCTTTGAGAGCCCAATAAATATATATATATATATATATATATATATATATATTCTTTTACTGAGTCCTTGGATTACTTATTTTTGTTAATCTTGTGGTTTAGTATCTCACACACAAAATCACCAACAATATTGGGGGCGTTTGGTTTAACTGTCGGGAATCACTATGAGTATGAGTTTGATAGAAGAGGGAATGAGTATGGGTTTGATTTTTGGGAATCATTCTCAATTCTGATGTTTGGTTTACTAGATGGGTTTTGGAATATTTTCAATTTTGATAATTTATTTTTTAAGTTTATAGGTTTATAAAATAATTAAATTATTATACAAATAATAATTAATTTAATAATAAAAAATAATAAAATAAATTCATATTAAAATAAATAAATAATCTATTTATCTTCTTATTTGTTTTATAAAATATAAAATTAAGATACACAATAAATGATTGAATTTATAATAATAATAATATTATTATATATTAATAAGAATAATATATAATTATAATAACATATAATACTATAAATAGTATAATTATCAAAAATATTATAAAAAAGAAAAATTAAATAGATAAGAAAGTAATTATAAATAAAATGAATTAAAAAAAGTAAGAAATAAATAATTAATTTAATAATAAAAAATTAAGAAAATATAATCGTATTAAAATAAATAAATAATATATTTATATTCTTATTTATTTTATAAAATATAAAATTAAGATAAAAATAAATGATTAATATAATAATATTATTATTTTAATATATTAAAAAAATAATATATAATTATAATAACATATAATATTATAAAATAATATAATTATCAAAATATTTTAGAGTAATATTATAAGAATGAATAAATAAGAAAATAATTATAAAATAGTATGAAATAAATAATTTTAGTAATGAGATATGAGAATGAAAATGAAACCCACCATTTTGGAGGGTTTTGATGATTCCCAAGTATTTAGGTATTATTCTCATTTTTTCATTCTCATACCCTTTAACCAAACAGTGGGTTTCGGAATCATTCCATTCACTCATTCCGAAATCCACCAACCAAACGCCCCCTTATTGTATTTTCTTCAAAATTGCCGCTGCAGAGTAATTTTATTCGAATAAAATTGAAGAGTTTAATTAATAAAAATATAATTATGAATTTTAAATAAGAATCTTTCTTTTGTCATGAATTTCTTATTATACATTTAATCAACTTTATTGTGCCTATTGATTTATGAAATATGAGATTATATCAAAGATATATTAAATTGTAAAATCCTAAAATATATCAGTTTAATGATAAGTTAATAAGAAAAGATTTTGCTCTCTCCTATAAATAAATTACGGTTGTAATCATTTTTTCTAACTAATCAAGCAATTTGCCTATATGCTCTAGACTTCCTGCGTGCCAAGTGTCACATAGATGTCAAGTGTCAATACTTGATATGCTGAGTTTTAAATTCAGTGCAAAAATTTAAAAAAAAAGTAGTAAATAATACCAAAACTTATAGAGGTTCACAATAAACCATCTTACGTCCTCTCTTCATACGCGCTGTCTGGAATTACTAAACTCTCAATGACAAAGATGTCAATGATCTATTGTTAGCTGATGATTGCCAAATTCACCAGTCCACTAGCGCACCCACCAAATCTCTTACAATCAAGACCTTCTTTAGGCTTGGAGTATGGGCACATCATCTAGACCTTAAAATTGGATGTGAAAGTTTGAATTCCTCTCAAGAAAGTATGTTGTTGGTATACACACGTGATAATTATCACATGAGAAGTTACAACTCCAAGAAATTTTCTTACTTAATTAGGTAGTAAGAAAACAGATTTGGCTTTTGCTAAAATCACACAGCCTCATGTTCAAGTAGGAACACATGAAGCTAATAAAATCCGCCTGAAAGCTTTAGAATAGGAAATTGGTAGTTTTCAAGAGATCGATAGAGATCAGATTATAAGATCGATGAATTCATAAAATTGTTTCTGTGTGGTTACCTTCTAAAGGTGGAATGCAGCCTTTATTTATATGTGTTCCTTAAAATGTTTGGTTCTCTCCGATTGGAGTTGTTGTGAGACAAAAGGAATGCAACCTATTGAAGTCTCATTTTTTTTATTTGCAGTGTTCTTTTTTCTCGAAGTAGATGGACTCTTACTACGTCGACCAGAACAACTCTTTTAGCCAATTCGAGGAATGTTTGTTGCTTGATTCCTAGAGCGAACAAGCTTTTGAATACTTCAGACTTTAAGATCTTTTTTCTTAAAGTCCGGCCTTGAGAAATTTCTTGCTTGTACTAGCTAGAGTGTGTTTTCTAGCTGGTTGGGTAGCGCCTTACTGGTGATGTCTTGCTTATAATCCTGGTAATCCTCCAGCAGGTGATGACATGTCAGCCATCTCATTTATAGACACTTTGATGGTAATAGAATGTTAGCCTGTAACCCATATAAGCCTATTTGTTAGTGAAGATTTTTGCGACCAAATCTCCTAAGGCTTGTAAATTAGCTTTTATTACAACTCGATAATTCCTATACATGATATTACAAATTTAAACATATTAATCTAGTTTGATGTTCGACTCATCAAAACAAAATATAAAAAAGGAATTACTAACCATAATTCCCAACAAGCCAAAGTATTTCAACCCTCACTGTAACACCTTAAATGCTTTTATTTAAAATGTTACCATTTCTATTCTTAAATGCGGAAATTTAACTTAAAGAGAAATTAAACAACCTTGTTAAATAAGTCTATCTCAGTAAATATTTAAAACCAAATGATCTTGAACTAAATTAAAATCCAGGAAAAATAACTAGTAATTCAATTATCAAAAGCAACTGATTAAAAATGAAAAATAAATGGAAATAGTCTAAATCTAAATCGAATGCAATAATCTAAATAAAAGAAAACTTTAGAGTTTTTAAGAATATTTCCCATCTCCTCCACGCTCTCTCTTCTACTCCACTATCAAATACCTGAAAACATTTTAAAAACATGGGGGTGAGTACAAAAACGCACTCAGTGGTGGGGAAAATATACATATACTTTTTCTCAAGTAGTCCAGTAGTGAAATACACTTAGGGAAATAAAGGGCATTATTTCTTAACCATAATCCATGCAATGCTTAACACAATGATAGGATAAATGATTCACACTTTCTATTCTGGTCCACTACCCATTTAATGGTATAATACCAAGAAAGAGCATTTGTGGTTCTGGTCAACTGTGCACAAGACAAATTCTGATTCTGATATATGAACATATATTCATATAAATTCTTCACCCAAGATTTCACAAACGCATATCACATATTGGACATAAAAACATATTTTCTAAAATATTCTTTCTTTGCAGAAAATAATAGTAGTTTACCCACCTGAACTGGATATGAGACAATATTAAGCAACTTGAAATATCACAGAGACGATGAGCAATCAACACCTAAACACAAGAATACATATTGCATAAATACAACCTTAAATAAAAAAATAATAAAAGAAAATGTAATCTAACAAAATTTTGATGAACCCTCTCGGTTATTATTATTATTTTTTAATTTTTAAACCCCTATATGTATGTGTATATATATTTATTAGAAGAATAACGAATTTCCCAAAAAATATATATAAATAAATAAAGATTATATAATTTATGAGTTTTACCTCATTCTCTCTTCTCTGAATCACAATCGCATAGCCCATTCTCGGTTTTTTATTTTATTTATTATTATTATATATATATGTATATATATATTTAGGAGAAGAGATTTGTATGATTATATATATAAAGATGCTTCAACCATCTATTCAGAGAATAACAACTAATACAGTCATCAGACTAAAGAAAAAAATATCTCAATTTGTTCTATATGTTCTTGTATGGCATACGGGTAACTATGTTTAATTGTTATACTCACTCTCATTTTGACTCGATTTAATTGGTCAACATACAAATTTCAGGCTAAATTTATATCCTTATCCTTAGTGTAAAAACTCACAAATAATACGTGAAAAATACATGCAATTTGATGATCCAATTCTTCAATCGTTAGTACATTTGGAGGCCAACAAGCCAAAATATTTACTAAAAATTTTGTGGTCTGTGGGGCACTATTAAACCAGAATATCTATTAAATATCATGTTGGTGGTACATGTGATGGTTATTTTAACATTCTTGGAGGTTGATTACTAGATTATTAGTCAATCCCAATATGATGAAGCTATTTCTTAACTGGCAATGGATTAATTTTTCTGATTTTTCAAGTATCTCTAAATGTTGTACATTAGTTTTTTCTATCAACATTCTTAATTATTAAATATGTAATTATTATTAAAATAAAAAATAAAATTATTTAACAATTTATTTTAAAAAATAAAAACTAAAAAACTTGATAACAAAAAATTACTAAGACACTTGATATTTTAATATATCCTAATGAATATAATTTAGAAAATAAAATAAACTAAACTATTTAAAACTAAGTGGAAGGACTAAAGTGCAAAAAATAAAACTCATCACTTCCCTGCAAATGTGGTGATGAAAACATATAAAAATGCAAAATGGGTCGGGTTCGAGCATTAAAACTGTAAATTTTGAAATTGAGTCCGTTCGCTAATCTACAAAGATTTCAGTCGGTGCTGTAAATTAAATTTTAATATTACCAATCTTCATCTTTGCTCAAGCTTCAATGATTGCCTATAAATAAATTTTTATCTAAATATAATTAACATAAACTTCAGATTTGTCTTCCTCTCTCTCCCTCGATCTCCCACACACACACAGCATTCATTTGATGCATGGCTTCCCAAATAGTCGAGCCAATTCATTTCCCCGACAAGATCGACCGCAAGAGCCCACTTCTCGGCTCACTCTTCCTCTTCTTCGTCTTATTCATCACCTTCTTGTTCGTTTACGTTCTCTACATCTGTGCCCACCGCCACCGCCATCGCAGAAACACCAATATTTCACCGCCGCATGCGGGGCTGGACCCCACCACCATCAGCTCCTTGCCCGTCTCAGCCATAAAAAATAACCCGAGCCAAGCTGCAGCCGAGTGCGCCATTTGCTTGAGCATGTTTCAAGAGGGTGAGAAAGTGAAGGTTGTCCCCTTCTGCCGCCACGGCTTCCACTCGGACTGTGTCGATGAGTGGCTCAGAACTCGCTCGAGTTGCCCCCTCTGTAGAGGCCGCGTGGACTCGCAGAGTCGCGAACTCGACTTGGGGATGCGGCTACCTTGATAGTTAATACTCTGTGCTGAATAGCACTATTATATAGTATAATTTGTATTTTATTATTTAAAGATGATTGCGGCCTTGTCATGTAATTTTGAAATTGCCTTTTGTGTAAATCAAGATTGTATATGTATTTAATGTACATAATTAGTTATGATTGATGATTTTTGTTAAATTAATTTAGTGTAGAAATAAAGTTTTAAATCAATATCTATTTTTCTCCTTTTAAAAATAAAAGTAAAAGCCCGCTACAAGTTATATTCAACATAATTAGAATTTGAATTCTCTTCTCTGACAAACCCACAATAGAGGAGGGCAAACCCAAAGATACGTACATCCTTCCCTACAAAGGCGGACGTAGGTTTGAACTTGGGGATAATTAGAATTTGATTTTTCTACTCTGACAAACCCACAATAGAGAAGGGCAAACCCAAGGATATCGATAATTAGAATTTGAATTTTCTACTCTGACAAACCCACAATAGAGAAGGGCAAACCCAAGGATATGTACATCCTTCCCTACAGAGGCGGACGTAGGTTTGAACTTGGGGTACACTTGTACACTCAATTTTCTTAATTATATATATATATGGGGCTGATCTGGTGAGAATAGCCCTTATCATGAGAAATGAGAATAAATCTCGTCCATAGATTTGATAACATCAACGATCTAGATTACATAAGAGATTCAACAAAAAACGCGGCATAATATCCTCATTTTACTTCATTAAAGGGCAATATAGTCATTACGAACGCACTGGGCGCAAAAATTGTGTTTTGTTCATTTTATGTATTATCTACTTCATTTTATCTTAGTTATATTTCATTTTATCTCAATTGTGATTCATTATAAAATAAATTCGATGCGAATTTTGATGTTACACGTGATATGCATTTTATCTTAGAAGTTCTTTATTATATCTTAGTTATTCTTCATTTTATCTCAATTGTGATTCGTTATAAAATAAATTCGATGCGAATTTTGATGTTACACGTGACATGCATTTTATCTTAGAAGTACTTCATTATATCTTAGTTATTCTTCATTTTATCTCAATTGTTGTTCATTATAAAATAAATTCAATTTAATTGTACATCGTTATTAGTTCATCATTTTTTCTTAGTAGTTCTTCATTTTATCTTAGCAGTTCTTCATTTTATCTTAGTTATTCTTCATTTTAGCTGAAGAACGCAAAAAGCAGCAACCAAACCGAGATGAACCAGCGAGCAGACATCAAAACCACCTCTGCACCAACCAACCACAGCAAGCAGCAACAAGAAACACAAACCACACACACCAAAACTGTGCATAACAGCAACAAGGATGAAAAACCAACAGCAGCAAACTACAAACCAACACCCAAAGCAATTTGCAGCAACATAAATAAGGAGAGGCTGCAACAAGTAACCCTAAACAATCACAACTCCAAGTATTCAATTCTAAAAACAACTATTCGTAAATTTTATTTTATTTTTTTTAAAAAAAAATGAAAAGCAATGAGCAATTCCCTCTCCACCACAACTCTCAAACTTCAAACCCCCGCCGGCACCGGCTCTAAAAAGCCCAAGCACCACCAACTCACGGTGGATCAACACCACCAATCTTTACTCCTCGAGATACCCGACCACATCAGCCATCTATGCCTCTCGCTCGTCCCCCTTTCAAACTCTACTCCATCTGCCGTTCTTGGCGTCGTCTCCTCTACTCCTCATCTTTCCCTCCTTTTCTCTCTCTATACGCTCTCATATGGTGGTTGTCGACGCAACTCGGCGCCGACTGTTTCTCCTCAATCTCCAAGTCTCAATCGCAAAACTAGGGCACACATAATGATATCTAAAATATATTGATATTTAAATTATGTTAAATTACAATAATATCCTTAAATATGTTACAATGAAGTTCGCGGAATATAAAATGAAAACGGAAATTATTAAAGCATGACCGCAGATCTTGTGCAATCAATGGCTGAGATTTATTCTCATTTGTTACATTAACAACTATTCTCATATGATCTAACCTCTCTCTCTCTCTCTATATATATATATATATATATATATTATATTATTAATATATATTTTTACATAATATTTATATTTATTTTTACATAATATACTTTAATTTAATTTATTTATATATTGTACCATAAATTTTAAATTTCTAGATCCGCTCCTGTTTCCGTATTACGTACATCCTATTTATATATTAAAGTAAATCAAAAAAAAAAGAAAAGAAATACGTGAGTGAGAATGTTCACAACAACTTTGTTTTAGAGACTGTTTATGTTTTATAGCAATATAAATAAATGAGTTTTCACATGCCTTGTTCGTAAAAGGAAAATAATTATATTCTTATAATAGAATATTGATCAAAATAAATAAATCTACCTACTTGCATCTTGTTTAAATTTAGTGGAATATAATTAAGGGAAAATAGGGGAAAATATCCTAAATTATTAGTTTTTTTTGGAAAAATACCCCAATTTATTATAGTTAGCTAGTTAAAAATTCCCTAATCTTTACTTACGTCTATGAATTATACCAAAACGAATTAACACCGTTAATTTTTTATGACTCAACTGTTAAATACCACTTGGCATCACACATGGCATCCCACGTGGCAAATCAAAACATGAAAATACCCTTATCTATTAATATTTTCGAAAAAATACCTTTATCTATTAATATTTTTGAAAAAAAATACCCAAATCTATTATTATTTTTTGGAAAATACCCTAATGTATTACTCTTAGTTAAAAATACCTTAGTCTTTAATTTTATTTATGAATTATACCAAAACGAGTTAACACCAACAACTCTGTTTGATTGTTAGAATATTACATATATTCAAATGCATTTTCATTCTGGAAGAATTTAAAACTCATGAAATCACAAGATAGTGTTCACCATCTATGCTCTAATTATTTTGTTTTTGTTCCTTGAGTGGATATTGAGAATACAACACAATATTCATCTACATAAATCACAAATTATTGAAATAAATAAAATAATGATCCGTCGAGCGATTATACAAATATATAGAGATTGCAATTTTAAATCTTCAATCCAAACGAAGACACATACATTATGATACAAGATCATACGTCTTGAGACAAAAAATAAAAGAATTCAAGCAATATTTACAAAAGTTTGACTGACATTACATCAATAAAAAAAAACATGAAGTTTAGGAATAGGAAATCTGTACCAACCCAAAGAAAGAAACCAAAAAAATAAAAATAAAATAAAACATGAAATTAAGGAACAAGAAATCCATACCTAGGGGTGTAATCGAACCGAGTCGAGTCGAGTAGTGCCGTGCTCAAGTTTGACTCGTTTAGTTTCGAGTCGAGCTTCGAGCTTTTTTGTCGAATACTTTGATGTTCACGAACTTTATCGAGCTTTAATCGAGCCTAATCGAACTTTCTAAATTTAGAATATATTTTATATTTTCATTATTATTTTGAAGAAAAAAGTTTTTTATTCCAAAATTAATATCATATTCATGTTCAAATTCTTAAATTTTTCATTATTAGAAAGATTTATCATTATTGTTACTCTTAAATCTTGATAATATTATTTTTATAAAAGTAATTATTTTATATTTCTTACAAATTTTTGCTAACGAGCCTGCTCACGAGCTCACGAGTCGAATACTATGATGCTCAAGTTTGGTTCGTTTAATAAACGAGCTTTATTAAACGAACTCAAACGAGCTTTTATCGAGTCGAGATCCGAGTAGCTCACGAACAGTTTGGTTCATTTACACCCCTATCCATACCAACGATTCAGTGCCACTATGTGTGCTTAATATACCAAAACAAATTAATCTCTAAAAGCATGATCCATACAAAACTACTAGCAAATAAACTAGAAATCCAATACAAAGATTTAAAAGTCCATCGTGGACTGCAAATCGATTTCATAAACTTCACCAGCCCATTACAAGCTGCAAATAGAAAATAAAAAATATTTGAGTTAACCATAGAAAATAAAAAATCTCTATTCAACTATAAAATTGCTTATAAAACAATGCATATGATAATTTTTTTTACTAGATAATGGATCATGATAGTGGTTTACTATCAATTACTTGAGAACTTTGGCTTCCACTCTCATCTCGATGTCTATGGATAGTCGTGTGTCTAGCTCCGGGTGGTCTTATATAAATATTTCTAGATTCGCCAGTCAAAACTCCAAAACCCTGTCTTGCCTGCATGCATTATAAATTTGCGTTATTCACTTACAATAAAAAAACTTATGTTATTTATACCTGTATCATTTCTCTACGCTCAATGTGGCTTGTTGTAGTCTTTTGTGTTGTGCTCGGTTGTTTTTTTTGGGTCTACCCACTAATCTCCTAATGGGAGGTTCCGTGTTTACTTCGTTAGCAGGTACTTTACATGTCCTCACATTATGCCCAAATATCTTACATCGTGTGCATGCAACTCTGAAATCCTCTTTTGACAACTTTAGTTTTCCCTGTCGTGGCTCTTCATTGGCGCCCCTTCGCCTAGCCTTCTTAGGCCAGTTTTCAGGACCCAATATTGGACTAAGAGAATGCATATAAGCCGCCATACAATTTGACTTGTGGTAGAAATTGTCTACATATCGAACAGGATCTTCCCTTGCATGATTAATGCATGTTATTGCGTGTTTGCATGGAATACCTGTCAATATTGGTTTACATCAATAATGAGAACGAATAAAGTATAAAATAAAATTTACTTTCTCAATATAAATACCTGTCAATTCCCACAATTTACAAGTGCAAAATTGTTCTAATATGTCTACTATCACACTCTCATTGACATTAGCACGAACTTCAAATTCCTTGTTCATTGCCGGTGTGACTATGCAGTGTCTTGCTTGTTCCTGTAGCTTTTCTAACTTCTTCATCACATCTGGGCACAACATAGACGAAGAAGACACCACTTTCTTAAGAATCTCTGGCGTCCTAGACATTAATGCCACACGAATTTTCTCCAACCTGTCGATTATTGGTAGGTCCCTGAACTTCAAAATGTAGGTATTGAATGACTCACAAATATTGTTATCGATCATGTCAGTCCTACTGAATGTCGAGATTAAAGCTTTACAAAACTTTGCAGGATCTCTTTGCTTTAACTCTGTGTAAGCTTCATTAGAGTCATCCTTTAATTTAGTGTAGTGATGTTGGCATTGTATGTGGTCGGATTGCTGGCCTTTACAGCTGCCCAGAACAACTCTTTGTACTTCTTACCAGCAAATTGTTTTTTCTAATTTGCATACACATGTCGCACACAATGCCTGTGCTCAGCATGAGGGGCCAATTTGTAGATGCTGTTGATAATGCCGTTCAAATAAGAAAACTAAAACCATCAGTGCATACACAAATAGTACATACATAAGTTAAAAATTGATAAAAAAATCATATTTTACCTTATGTTTGTCGCTCATAAACGTCCACCCAAGTCCATCAGAGATGTTGAGATCTTCAAACAAGTAGTTAAAAAACCAACTCCACGACTCCTCAGTTTCTTTCTTAACTACTGCCCACGATATATGCCACTTTTTCCCATTGCAGTCTTTCGATACTACTGCTAATATAGCCCCTCCTATCGCTGTGTTTATGAAGCATGCCTCAAAGCATATGCACCATCTACAACCCACAAGAAATCCTTTCCTAAGAGCAGAGAAGCCTGTGCAAACCCTTTGAAAAATAGGTTTGTCATCACTATTCATGTATGATAATAGTAGAAAACTACCCTCCCTGTCGCTATGCTGCAAATGTGCTATGTACCGCTTCAATTTGGAGTAGTGAATCTCAAACGAACTCCAAATCTGAACATCATGCATCATGTCTTTTGCTTGATAGTTTGCATGTCTCTTTATAACAGGTGTGATGATCTCGGCCAACCAATCACTGTTGGCCTGTCTATTATAGCTTTTTCTCACACAGGTGTGTTTGTCAAGCAATGACTTAACAACAAAGGTGTCTTCATGCTTTATTTTGCTTGCCAACAACATAAATGGGCAATCTCCCTCACACACAACCTCAATTCTCTTTGGCTCATCTTCCACTTAATGTTATAGCCTTTAGCCAGTGCCCAATTCCTAATTCCCCTCTTGCACTCATTGAAATTCTCGAATTTCATCCCAATTTCAAAGGTAAGCGTACTATGATCTACATTGGGCCTATATATCTTCCTATTCAATCCTTTTTTGCTTTGACTGTAACCACTCTCTTCATCAGAGTTTAATGAACATGGGGAGTCATAAGAAGACTCATATTAGAAGCTACATAAATATCACTTTCTTCATCATCAAAGTCAAAATCCAATAGATTAACCTTTTCAGCCCCTTCATCATTAGCTACAGCTTTACTCGTTTCCTTATCTAAAACTATTTCATTCTCGATTTCATTATCATCCTCACCTGATGAACTCATTGTATAGCAACCTGAAACGATAAATAATCAATTACCAGTCAAGTCATACATATATCAGTAATAAATGTATACTAAGAAATTTGTAGAAATTGGAACTCTAGACTTGTCAATTTCAGATATTGTTGTCACAAATTTATTCTTGTATTTTTCAAGCTATTCGCCATGGCCAGCACTCCATCCCTCGAAATTTTCAAGCACAAAATCAAAGGAGTATTGTCGTCACAAATTTATTCTTTTATTTTTATCCATTTTAAATTTTGCATAATATTTCCCCAAAGCCATATTTTAGTAGCACAATAACAAGGAAAATCAATGCATCAACCACATGATCGACAAAATGACTTAACGAAGCTATGCAAAAACCAAAAAGATTCTCCCCCTATTGCGCCATCGTCTTGCAATAATCTAAAATAATACAAATTTATTCTTTTGTATACACATAACATCCAAATTTGAATTGGAACAAGATATTGACTTTTGGGTCCCATTATCCACTCTTCTATCTTATAATATTTATATTACAATTGAGCAATAATCTCCCTTCATGTGTTTATGACATGTAGTCAATAAAACTGATTGATTCTATTGCCCAAAATCACGTAAATATAATTGCATCCATGAGAGAGAATGAGCCAAAATGAAAAAAAGCAGTCGAACAAACAAGAAATAACTTTTACTGCACGTCTCAAATAATATTCAAATGATAGAGGAAAAGATCAAACCTGAGTGCCGGTGGATTGAGCTATTGCGCCACCGCGGGCGACGGCGAACACTTATGTGAATCTGCAGAGATATATGAGTCCAAATCAAGAGACTAATAGAGAAATTTTGTAAATTAGGGTATCGTGAGTTTTTCAATATCTTTTTCTCAATCTTTTTTTAGTTGTTGAATCATATTTTTATTTGTGAATTTCTTAATATCTTTATCTCAATCTTTTTTTAATTGTTGAATCATATTTTTATTTAAAATTTTTATTTGCCACGTGTGATGCCAAGTGGCATTTAACGGTTGAGTCATAAAAAATTAACAGTGTTAATTCGTTTTGGTATAATTCATAGATGGAATTAAAGATTAGTGTATTTTTAACTAACTGTAATAGATTGGGGTATTTTTCCGAAAAAGCCAATAGTTTAGGGTATTTTTCCCTATTTACCCTATAATTAATATTATACTAGTATAACACTTGCGTGATGTACAAGAATTATATTTTACTATAATTATTGATTATTTTATTTATGATTATCTATCTATCAATATTTATATATGAATCATGTTGAATAGGTAAAATAATTAAATTAGGGAAAAATATCCCACACTATTGGACATTAAGGAGATTAATTCTATTCTATTTCTATTAGGGAATTGTTGAGGTTCGATTAATGAAAATAATTGGAGCTCTTGGAACCGTTAAATAGAACAATAGATAATACTACCTTCGTCCCAAGGGAATTGTCCCATTGAGATTTGGCACAATAACCTAGGTAACTAGAGATAGAGGAGATTAGTATTTTATTCGTGATAGCGTATTAACTTTCCATTTTAAGTAAGTGGACAATTAAATGGGACAAACGAAATAGGAAAGTGGGACAATTGAGTTAAGACGGAGGGAGTACAAGATAAGCGATAACGATAGCGATAATGGTAGATGCAAGAATAGAATAAAGAACGAACTAATGCGTTATACAAAGCATAAGCAATAAATATGGCAAAAATCGTATATAAAGAGATCCAATTTGATGTGTAATAGCGATTCTGCAAGTATTTTAAAAATATTTTGGTACAGCTCGGGGGTAAATTGATTCATGAACTCTCGATTAAACCCCAACCACTGGCAAGCTCGTGATTGCTGAGAATTTCAGAACTGCTTGAGATTCTCAAGGTCGGTTAGGGTTTGTAACAATCTTGCGTCGTCGATTCTCTGAGTCAATGGTTGGTATCCTCTAAAGTGAGCTTACAACATGGTCGGTATCGAGGACGAGTTGGGGTCGGTATCGATCATGTGACTTAGGCACTTTAATATTCTTCTATCTCTAGTGTAATATATGGGCTTTGGGCTGGTTGGGCTTTCGAGTTGTCAATTGGGCTTTGGCTTTGTGGGTCTGCCCCCAACAATATCCTCTTTATATTTCAGGATATATTACTCATAGGTGCTAGAATCAAAACTTTCCGCCTGAGTATCTACAGAGTGTAGAGTTTTGAGGCATCCCGAGAGACTATCCTCAGGGGCTTAAGAGGCTTTTCCGGGGAATTGCGGCTCCTAAGAGGCGGGGTAACTGGGAAATTACCCCTAGTTGGTACGATCATTAACTGGGAATGTGAGCATATGACATGTTGGGTGGCTTCGGGAAGCCATCCCACGGGCTAATGCGTGGGTCCGGGGTCCACGCAGGTATTTAGAATCATTATGGGGAATGTTCTCTTACATGGAGCGTTACTCTCATGCGTGCACTTTGCTTAGGCTTCGGGGAGCACATGCGGTGCAAATTCTAGTGGACCTTAAGGCACTAATGGGACCCCCTAGGAAGGTACCATATTCCCGTTAGTAGTACCAATCGCGTTAGAGTTTGTCCTGCGACATCAGGCATTGGCTTGTGCCGTCGTTGACAGAGTCGATGGTGAGGAAGTTTTGGGGTCTCTGGCGTGCTCCGAGTGTGTTCGATGTTGAGCACGAGT
>JAPKLW010001866.1:86147-141980 GCA_026898455.1 Plectranthus barbatus | reverse complement strand
TCGGTCCTTCTTTTAATCTAGATTATAAAATTAAATCAGAGAATTAACCCATGCTTGAAGAGTTGATATCAATTAAACATGCATCAGAAAAGAAATCATAACCCTAGAACTTGTTTAGGGTTCTAGCCACAAAACATGACTAGAATTAAAGCAAACATATTATTAAAGAACTTACAAATAAAGAGGAACCTTGAATGTCTTGTAAAAACTCCAAAAGCTCAATTATTCTAAGTGCAATAAGGCATAAAAGATGTCTAATTTTCGTGCCTAAGAGTTCATATTTATAGAGGGGGAAAAAGACCTAATTTGGGTATTGGGAAAAAATAGCAAAAACTGCCAAAACAGGCCAAAAATAGCCTTCTCGGACATCTGTGTCGATCGACAGGCAGGATGTCGATCGACACAACCTCCAAGATCGAAATCCGGGCTGAATTTGTGACGTTTCCAAAATTTTGGCCTCTGTTTCGATCGACACAATTCCTGTCGATCGACACAGAAACATCTGTCTGCGCAGTCTCACGGTTTTGGCCATAACTTCCTCTCCCGAACTCCGATTGACCCGATTCCAGTTGCGCTGGAAAGCTAAATCGAAGATCTTTCAAATGCCATGCTCCATTAGCTCAGATTCCATCTGTGGAAGAAGTCGTGACTGTTCCTTTGAACATCATCTGCTTTCGGTACGGATTTCCAATGAATTTGGCCTAAAACCTACAAAAATCACCCATCAAAGGCATAACACCCTCCAAAATAGACTCATGCACAGAAATAAGTAAAAACATAACATAAAGCTCTTGAAACAATGGAGAAAAATATAGATAAGTGAGTATAATTATGAGCTTATCAATCTCCAAAGGAGAAATTAGAGATATCAAAACTCGAGAAGTCCGGAGATCAAGTTTCAAAACTTAAGTTGGAACATTTGAAGAAACTTGAATTATCCAGAAACTCAAATTCCAAAAACTGAGTTTTCACCCAAGGAGAGCAAAAACTTAAAACTTGAAATTACGAGGATTTCAGTTTTCAGTTTCACATGTGATGCCTTTCAAATGGAAACTTAAAACTTTCAAATGGAAACTTAAAACTGAGTTTGGAGAATCTCAATTTTCAGTTTCAGAACTTTAGAGCACGTGAAAAGCAAAGAGACACAAGCAACCCGAAGAGGAACTTGAAGACATGTTCAAAATTCCTTAAAGTGTCAATAAAAAAAGTCAGTACGAAGAAACTTAAACTTGAGATTCCTCGGACTGAAACTGAGTTTGACAAGAGCAGATAGAAAGTACACTACCAAAAGTCAAAAGCAGATGACAGAGCAGACTAAAAGAATGGACTATGATTGGACGATCCAATCTTTGTCTCTAACGACTGGAACAATGAGTCGAACGGGCAAAAATTTGAATTGTCGTCCGACTCAGCCTATAAATAATCCAACACTTCGACATAAGAAGATATGAATCACGCGAAAAACATAGCCGAAACTCTGTCAAACTGAAAAGCCACTCTGAAACTCCGTGTTATCTTGAACACGAGGTTTAAGTCTTCCGACTAAAGCTATTTTTATGTGCATCTGTCTAAGTGCACGAGGCTGAAGCTTTCTAGCTTAAGCTATCTCTTGGTGATTATTACTTTACAAGTAATAACCACATTAGTCGGTATTCTACTCTGGAATACAGATTCTCTTGGTGATTATTACTTTACAAGTAATAATCAAAGTTTTGGGCGAGTGACCTAGCAGATCAAAGGACATAGGTTTCTGACGGACTAGCATAGATCGTGAGTAACTTTGTATTTTGTGACTTAGTGGATTCCCGATTAAGTTCGGAAGAGTGAACGTAGGACTTCGGCTCTGAACCACTATAATATCATGTGTAATTTTCTCGCTTTCTTTAAGTTTCTGCAGTTTAAGTTTGCTTATTTATTTGAAACCTTCAATACTTGCAAAGTATTGAAGTGTATACCTGAACTGAAACTTAAACTTACTTTAGGCCTAAAACTGAGTTTTACTGAAACTGAAAACTGAGTTTGAAGTGAGTTTTCAGCAAGTGTAAGATTCGTTTAATACTTCTGCTGCATATATTTTGACTCTAATTTCGGGACCAACACCTATGTAGAGATTGTTTGGAAACATAAGGTAGTAGATAGTGATAAGATCAAAGTCAAAATAGATTTGTTATACGAAACGAAGCGGTAGATACTGTATAGAATAGATGTTTTAATTTTTATAGATTGGGGTTTAGTGATGGGTTCTATGTTTAAATTTGATTTTTATTATTTTAATCAAAACTTTGAATTGGGTCAATAGGAGTAAATTGTGATATAATTTTTTCAAAAAATTATGTTTAGTAAAAATGTAATAATATTTAGAATAAAATTTAAGAAAAGCTAAATATACAAATATAATTCAAAAAACGCATATTTTCTCAATGTTAATACAAACTATCCATTTTTTTAATTAAATAGCCAAACCATCATAAACTACACAAATTTAATACTTCCTTCGTCCCGTCATATTAGGAACGGAGGAGAATGCACAATAACCAACGTCTATTAGTATAGAAGGATTAATATTTTATTAGTGAGTGTGAAAAAATTTACTATATAAAGAAATAGGACTAATAAATAAGACAGAACAAAAAGAAATATGAAACTAATATGATAGGACGGATAGAGTATAAAATATGTTTTCAAATATGCTCTGAGCCAAATACAATCCTGTTGAATTAATAATTCATGAGTTAAAAATTGATGTGGATTTCCAGCAAATATAATCATATTTCTCTCGTTGGAAAAAAATATCTATCCTGAATTTGTATAATTTTTTATATTTTCGCTATTAAATTGAAAAAAAAAATTGTATTGAATTTTAAAAAAATATGCATAATTTGGATTAAATTAGTATACTTGACCCCAAAAAAAAAACTCTTAATTTAACAACACAACACCTTAATCTGCTGATGTCAACACATTGCGATGATAACAATAGCCTATGATGACAAAGATACAAATCCTTATTTCATATTTAAAAAAAAGCGGAAGATATGCAAGATCAGAAAAAGCAGCATGAGAAGAAATCAGTTGGGCACAGGGTTGTATGGAACACTCCCAAATGCAGCAACATCACCCGGTCGATTGAATACAACCTGCCATGAGAGAGAGAGAGAGAGAGAGAGACCACAAACAATTCTTTCAAGATATTCTAGAATTCGGATTTGGAATGTACAAATAGTTAAACCTTAAAATGTACAAAACAGGATCCATATCTCCTATCTCCATTAGAGTGAGATGTGGAGGTGTTTTCAAGCAAAGATATATGACCTTTGGCCAAAATACAACGAAAGAAAGGGTTAGACAAGCTACATTACCTGATAATTTCCGAGAATGCAGTATTTAAATCCAGCTGCAGAATAGTCAAAATAGTATTCCCATATTCGTATGAACTTCTCATCAAATCCAAGAGCCAGAATTTTGCTAAGGAGAGACAAAAAATATTAGCAATTTCAGTATATAATGAGAATTCAAAATAGACCAAATATCAGGTCCACAGAATTTAACATACAATATCTGATTCTTTAATCGGTATAGTCTTCATGCTACCCCTAAATTTGCATTACTATATTATGATAGAATCGTAAATGGAGTAAGAAGCATTATTGATGAAAGGTTATTCTTAAAGGAATACAGGAATGTATCGTGTGTATCTCCTTCGAGAGCCTCCTCCACTCTTGCTCACCTCTATCATATTATCATTGATTGATTATCTTCCTTCATTATTCTTTTGATTTATTATTTCAGAAAATAGATTTTGATATTCAATTTGTGGAAGTACGTCAAAACAACTAATTACCCCAACGTGTCCATGCCCCAGTTCCACTCTTAACTTTTCTGAAATTCTGTTTCATTAGAGGATTACTATTGATTTCATTATTATCATTATCGAATTTGTCATTACTCTACATTTCTACTAGCTGGACTCTACTTCTTTCCCCCATCGAAATTGACCTATCACATAAGAAGTGGCTGTATAAAAAACTATGTATTGTTTATTTTTTCTATCTTAAGTGGCTGTTTCCTATAATGTCACACTTCTTTTCTAGTTAAAGTTTAAGTTGAGTTATGCTTTTTAAACACACATTTTGACTCGGAAAAAATGTTGTATCAGATGTATATTCATAATAAGTGTTTGAGCAAGTTCACAGATTCTTACCTCTGGTTTGTGAGGAAATTCTGCCGCCAAACTCTGAGGGTGTCATAGTAATGTGTTCCTCTTTCCTCTAAGTGCACCACGCTGCATAAAGTTATTCAGTGACACAATGCAAAATTGATATATCATTGAGGCATATCTTTTCAGAACTTAATTTCACCTAAGTCTGGATGCTGCAGCCATTGCAGATGTTACTAGGCTAAGTGATGGAAGACATACACCGTTAAAAATATATTCCTGGCCGAATCCATAGCTACGCCTCCACTCATCATATTTCTCATCAGCTACTGCTATGAACTAAGAAAGAATATCAAGCATCTTTAATCATAGAATCCACATGTTGACATGATGAGGCAAGAAACTGAAAATAAAAAAACATACAGATACCTGTAGAAGAAGAATGCCACTTTCAGCTAAATAAGATTCACAGCATTTAAAAAATTCTTCCATAAAGTCATGCCCAACGTGTTCTATCATCTCACTGAAAAATCAGAATTATTAGAAGTTAGAAGTATATATCTATTTTTAGTGGTTGAATTTATTGAAGACACTGACACAAGGGTCTCACCATGATATTATCCTGTCATATTTATAGTTGTTAGGCAGTTGGCGGTAGTCACACAAAAGGACTTCAATTTTATCCTGATTTTTTTTTTCAAATAATATATAAGAAATTATTTCACAAAGATTTTAAAGTATCATGAAACTACAAAACAAAGCAAAAAAAAAGAGGGTAAATTAAAATTAATGAACAACACGGTTTGAAGAAGATTGTTATACTTGCAGGCCTGCCTCTGCTACTTTCGATTCTACATATTGCAGCTGATTTTCTGACAAGGTAATGCCAGTGTATTTGCATCCTGTCTTTTTCACAACCTCAAGGGCTAAACTTCCCCAGCCACATCCAATCTCTAGAATGTGATGATCTTTATTAATTCTTGCCTGCAGTTGAAGAGAATTTAGTACAATAGTTTATCATATGAAAATTAAGCACGCTGAAGACTTGGATGTAAAGGTTCAAGTAAGTAATGCGCTTGCATGAATACATTATTTGCTAACATTTAGCACCCACGAGATGATTTGAGAATTAAGGTATGAGTAAGAGAATTTCACCTTTTCAATTAAAGTATGAATTTTTCTGAGTTGTGCATCCTTCAAATTTTCACCCGGGTTCTAGGAAAATATACAGTATAATTGGTGTTACAAGAAAATATAGGTATAAGATCAACAGATTTATGGAAGTTATTAATATTACCTGAAATATTGCACAAGAATACATCATTGTTTCATCCATAAATAGAGAAAATAGATCATTACTCTGCCAATAAATAAATAAGTATATCAGAAAATTTTCATATCCATTAAAATAATGGAGTAAATTCACTTCTCAATACAAGATTGAATTGAGTACTAGATGGTAAAAAGGTGGACGACTCTCAAAACTTTAGGTTTAAACTCAGATTATCCAAAATACTAGCAGCTTATTTCTCTAGTAGCTTATTTTATAACACTGCTTAATCGTTCTGGTATTCATATCATTAACTGAAGATAATCAGATACTCCAATTTTATGAATTCTGTCATCATTCCATTGAAAGAGATTTATGTCTCTAGATTCATTACTGATTTATCTAAGGTTGGTAGTTACTAATTTTAAGATGATATTCAGCTTCCTATTACAACACGAGCACTTAATGATTTGATTTCGGAAAAAAACAAATGGGTTATGCATTGCAGGAACTACTTACTAGGTCATAGTGCCGTGAGATGTTACGCCGTGACTGAGATAGAGTGTTCTTCATGGAAACACGCTTGAAGATGTTTTTTGCAGAAGCTACTGTAGATGTGTAAAACAAGTTTGTCCACCATCCCCTAGATATATCAGCACAATTGCATGTATTCTCATAATGCTCCAAATAACACTAGCATAGATATGTACGAAGTTTATGTTGATTTGTGTTACCTTTTCTTGTTCAAATTTGAGGCATAATTCATCTCTGAGTTTGCTATGATCAGCTGAAAAAAACATAGTTACAGTTGAGAGTTAGGATTCAAGGGTGATAATTCATTTTGGAACAATTTCTTTACCAGAAGAAAGTTAAGAAGGCCTTCATTTGCATCAACAAAAGAAATGTCACCATCAATAAAGGCATCTGCAAAACCTAAATCATCCCCTGTTGCAACCTGCATGAATGACATCCAGTTTGAGCCAGAAGTACCGATGTCTTCACTGACTAGGAAATTCTGTTAGTTTTAAAGTTGCTTGAAATAAACTATTTTAAGGCATAATAACATAATCTTACCTTCCAATAGAATTGAGGTGTGTGAACTCTCAAAGTGACTTTTAAAGTGCTCTTTCTTCGTTTACCTTCAAAGGTGAATGCTTTACCTCCTTGTTCTAGTAAACTGTTTAAACACATGTTTTGTCAATTTAACCCAATAGCTTGTTAAAGCAAACCCAGTGATTGACCCCAAAAAAAAATTCTTTTAGCAGATAAGTTCAATGCTTCAGATATATAGAATAGATCTAAATGCTGAATGAGTTTCAAAAAAAAAAAAAAAAAGAGAAAGGTCAATGTATGTTGTTAAGTTATTGGGAGAACTTAAAACTCGATGGATGTAAGGAAGTGATGTCTCCAAATCCAATGATACAATATATAGCAAAAAGAAATGAAAAAGCAGCAAACTGGATTCTTGATTGGAGATGCTTACATTAAACATCCAGTAGCAATAAAGCGCTGAAGAAACCTCATAAAAAGAACACGGGCTCCAGCTTCAAGATAGGATGGAACCATATTTTTGGGGTTGTTTGGAAAAGTATAATGTTTACTAAGCAAGCCTTTTGCAGCAAATATTCCTGCCTGTCAAGATAATATAACGTTAGCAGAAAAAAAAAAAGAATATCCATAAATTAGAGCCTCATTAATAGTGCTATATACCTTCACTCCATCCTCAGGAAATCCATAACCTAGATGTAAAAATGAATTTACCAAAGAAACTACTTAGTCATCACATGCAATTTGATGCTCAACATAATGAACTGCTGAAAATGCATTTAAGGATTATTAATGCACCTTGATATGCTCCACAGAACCATAAACCCCTCTTTCCTTGAATAACATTGAGCTCAGATGAAGCTTTGCATGCAGCAACAGAAGGTATTGGATGACTAGTTGACCACTTAAACAACGTATCTTTAGGTGTATGAGGTGGATTTAGAGTCAAGAAAAACTGAACCCCGGAATCACTACGATTCTGTACATCCATTAAAAACAGGCATCACAAGAAAATGATTTAGTTACCCAAGTTCTAAGAAATCCTATTAAAGGATGGAGAATTCAATTAAACTGATAGACCTCGACACTGTTGAGCCAATGTGTTATGCAATATTTGTTACTGGTGCTTCCAAGAAAATTCCTCGAGCCCCATGCTTCTCGTATTTTGGGCATTAAGTTATCGTCACGATGAAAAAAGATATCACTGTCATAAGAGTTTTAGAAGTAAAAGTGGATTCATGTTCATAGAGAATATGCAGCTTACTTCCCAAACACTATGCAGGAGCACAAGTGACAGTCAGACACAAGTGCAAGTCCTGCTCAGAGAGCACAGAAGAATATATGCCTTCAATAGCATCATAGATGAAAACAATCATCTCAGGCAAAATTTTGACAAATTAACAGTATCATATCAATATCTGTAGCAATATATTCAGCTATGCTTGCATGTATACTGAAGTAAGCTTTATGTTGATAACTTTCCAGAGATAGTGCTGAAAGATTATTAGTTAACTATCCGTTACTAGAACAGTAGTAGCTTTACCAAAGATAAAGGCAAGGAATGGATGTTTACAAGATGACGATAAAAAAAACCTGTTGGCATAGTGGAATGCATTGAGTATTCTTAATTCATCATATGTCGCCTGCTTTCCTAAGATCTTCAGAGCATCAGGGGCATGTGCAGCAATTATGCACCCATCATATGCTTCTTCCAAGCCATCCTTACATGTGATAGCACAACCTGCATGTTAATTGTGAGAAATTCTGAGAAAAATACTTACTCATTTTTAGGGAGTGATCACTATAGTGATTTTCTACATTCATGCACACTATCTTAACAGTTTTAGATTACATAATTAGTCAACTTAATTTGATTGACTGACATACTAATCTTGTTTGGAAATGGGATTGGGTGTATATGTCGTCAGCTGGTAGAATTTGTACATAACATGAGATGTCTGTTTGAGAAGAATTTAAATATAGTTATGTGTTTAAAATACATAAACTTCACGCTCTATATGTTTACAAGTGAATAGGTATGGCAGTTACTGAATAAACATAACTCCGATGTCTATAGATCTACATCCCAAATTATTTATATTTATCTGATTGTTTAAAAAAGTATGATGAATATTTCAATCAAAATATACCTTATAATATTCAATATATTATCATGTGCTTTGATAATATTTCACATTAAGAATGAGATGTGGGAGAAAAGTAAAAAATACTGTTTATATGCTCACCGTTGTCATTGGCCAATACAGAGTATATTTCAGAACTAGTTTTCACTTGGCATCCTCTATTTTCCAGCTCATCCTTAATCTGCAATAAAATCATGCAGTAAAGCATGATAAAAGTCTTTAAGATTTACCAAAAACCATAAATTTATGCCATGTTTCTCATTTGATATTTCTAGATTACAGAATCTAAGAAACTCTAAACCTACCCTGTTGACATAACTTTGGGAACACCATTTTAGTGTATGACTGTAAGGTAGACCAAGAAGCTGCAGACAAAATCGTGAATATGTCATACATCTATGGTAATGTTGCCTCATTTACCACTGAAAACAAGTCTCTACCTCCAGAATGTCATGATTGAGGAGTAATGAAAGTACTATATAAGCAGAGAAGGTCATCACTGCTGAAGAACATGGCCAAATAGAAGCACAAATTGGAATCTGGAAAGAAGAGAAAAGTTTAAAGTAAGAATTTAACTACCAGGGAGACAATTCATGACATAGTTATAATGTAAAGTATGATATTTCAATAATCTTACTAGAAAAGCTTTCTGGAAGAACTCAGAGAAGCCACGTGATTGGACAAAGTTGCCCAGTGTTTCATTTCTATAAATATCTGGATTGTTATCCAGCTCTTCTACATAACTGCAGTTGGAGAAGAATTGATTGATTCATTGAATCGAAACTAAACAGGGAAACTAACAATAATACTACAATAAGGCAGAGTTTTTATTATAGGATTAGGACTTACATAGAAGCATCTTTTTTGAACTTCATTATCTCTCTGCTCATTTTCCAAAACCATGGATTCAATACATTCTTCTTTTGTGCAAACAAACTTGACAGCCCATTTTCAGTCCCCCATTCAAATCCTTGGCCTTCATCCAAGCTCACAGAGAATGAATAGCCTGAGACCCCCATTTCAACTCCAACACTCTCAAACAACTCCATCACATCCGGATGCATGGTCTGTTCAATAACTGATCGTGAATAAATGCTTACATATGTCATTACAGTCATCTATTATTTGATCTATGGTTCAAAAGCAAAAAGGGTTAATTAATTGGTCACTTCAGTGTAGAAAACAAGTGTTTCTAACTGATGACATTCATTCCAAGAGCCTCATACCACCAATGGCGGCAGAAAATGTCAAGAAAAAGACGCAGAAGCAGCACGACTAAGGCCTCCAAGCCAAGATAAAGAAAGACGCCAACTCTTTAAGTAAGACGAATAATCACGCATTTCGTCGAACATGTTGTGGGCTAATTAGGAAGCCCAGGAATATCCCTGCTAGCGCTGGAGAATCAGGAGCTACTGCATCAGATGAACCATTCATTGCGACTACTATATTGATATCCTCTATCCTAATCGAACTCCATTTTTGAACTGCTGGATTGAACGAATCCATTTCATGCACAGATCAGTTTTTCTACTATTTTGGAGCCGAATAAATGAAAATAAGCCGTTGATTAGGAGCAGAAATTGTAGTTTGAGTTCTGTTTAGTTAAATATAACATAATATAATAAATAAAGGAAACTTATATGAAACTTATTATTTGAGGACCCAAAATATACTTTAATTATCAATTTAAACCTTAAAGATAAATTATTAATTTATGATCTGAAAAAATTATACAATTCTCAATCGAGAAATTCTTGTCTCAATTTATATTAAACTAGTATTTCACATATGCATTGCACAGAAGAACTAACGTGAGTCCTGACTTATAGCCACATTTTCTCATTTCAATTTTAGTTGAAGATTTTAATTATATTAATAATTTATTATATGTTAGAAACTGAGTTTCAGTTTATTAGATGTTTTGGTATGTCAAAACTTAGCTTCTATGTTTCTAGTATAGTCTTTCATGTAATCTTTGTATAGGATAAAAATTTGAGTTATAATAGACTAGAAACTGAAGTTGAAGATCGAACAATTAGAGATTTAATCTCTAAGAAAGAAATTAGAGATACTAAATCTCGAGAAGTTCGAAGATAAAGTTAAAGAACTTAAAGTAAAGACTTTGAGAAACTTGAAATAATGAAGACTAAGTTTCTGAGCTTGAAACTTGGAATGTCTAAAAATCAGTTTCTGAAAACTGAGTTTTTGTCAAAGAGAAGAGCAGAAACTTAAAACTGATTTTGGAGAATGTCAGTTTTCAAAATTCAATAGCACGTGAAAATCAAGGAGAGACACAAGAAACCCGAAGTAGAATTCGAAGTCAGACTCAAGATTCATTAAAGTGTTAATCAAAAAGTCAGTACGAGGAAACTTGAACTTAGATTCCTCAGAATGAAACTTAGTCTGACAAAAGCAGGTAGAATGTACACTGCCGAAAGTGAAAAGCATACGACAGAGCAGACCAGACCAGAAGATTGGGCTATGATTGGACGATCCAATCTTTGTCTCTAACTGCTGGATCGTTGAGTCTAATGGGCAGAATTCAAATTATCGTCTCAGTCACCTTTAAACAGTCCCGCACTTCGACAGAAGAACAACTGAACTCTCAAGTAATTACAAGCAGAAACTCTGTCAAACTGAAAAGTCAAAAAGCTCTCTGAATTTCTGTGTTATCTGAACACGAGGCTTAAGTCTTTCGACTAAAGCTATTATTTTCGTGCATCTGTCTAAGTGCATGAGATCGAAGCTTTTTGAGCTTAAAACTGAGTTTTTACCGAAACTGAAAACTGAGTTAAAACCAGTTTTCAGCAAGTGCAAGATTTGTTTAAAACTTCTTCTACATATATTTATACTCTTACTTCGGGACCAACATTGTATGAATAATGCAATCAAACTAAAAATATAAGTATGAATGATTATATTTATTAAAATATATAAATAAAATTATTGTTGTAATAGAATAATTAATTTTGATACTTTACAAAAATAAAATTAAACATAAATAGTATTAAACAATTATAAAAATAGACTGGAACGATAAAGAAGACTATTTTATTTTAATATATTAGTAGTTTAAAGAAAATACACAATCCGAAAATGAGAAATATATTCAATAAATTATATAATATATTATGATTATTTAAATATGTTCATTTGTTAAGCTTACCCGTAAATAAAAAGGATCAGGCCAAATTTGTGCTAGGTTGAGTTTAAGGTTACTTTTCGATGAAGGACACACAACAAATTTGTCACACGCAAAGGTTTTCACTACCATGCTCGATGAAGGATACACAATAATTTTTTTTAAAATTAGGATTGCTTAAAAATTATAACTTTATTCTTTTTTAATCAATTAACTTATTTTTCCTATTAATGTGAGACCTTTTTTCTAGATAAATTTAAATACTGAAATATATCGTTTAATACGGACACACGTTCTTAAATGGTTGGTGGATAATTGTTTGTATGAATTTTTTTTCTTTTTAAATTAAAGTACATAATTTAAATGAGGAGAGAATGATCCTCTTTATCTTCAAATACATTACTAATTAATCATAGATAAAGTGTTTCAAAGTTGAGAACAGAAATTTCGCTTTTTCTATATGGGAGGAATGTGCCATTTCTACATCTGAAAATTATCTTATTATTTCAAAATGAATAAAACACTAAAAACACAACAATATTTTCATTTTTTTTAAATATTAGTTCGACTACTCAAATGTATTAGAATGTATCATTTAATATCGTTGACATTAATAGCAAGTGATTTTTTTATAATTAAAAATAGTGCACCCAAATTAAAAAATATTACTAGCATTTTCAGCATTAAAAGAATTTCTTTTTAATGCTGAAAATGCTAGTACTTTCTTTTGAAGCAAGTAACATTATAAATGTATACTATCTATATATATATTAAAACAAAACCGGAGGGCATATGTGTAAAATACTATAAAATAACTGAAATACAATTGATGTAATAACAATCTATATATCTGGTATAACTATAACATAATTAATGTCGAATCAGTTACATTTTTTTAAATTTGTATTATTCCAGATATATAAATTTAAAATAAATCATGTTAAATAATATTTTAGAATATACAAAGCATTATTTTTGGATATATGTCATATTAGAATAATATGATTTTTAACAATTCAAATTAAATATCTATTAAATAAGGTTTTAGAACATATCTAAGATTCATTTTTTATATCAATTATGATTAAATTATAATCAATCTATAACCTCATTAACATATCTATATATCTAAGATTTGTTTTGATAGTATTTTTTTATATTAATTATGATTTTTATAAGGAATATTCCCCCCACCCCTAAATTCCAATAAATAATTGGTATCGAAATAAATAATATTTCTAAATAAATCAAATTAAAATATTTTTAAGTAAATAATATTTTTTCATTCTTATTTTTTAATTCTTAATGATATGTTCAGATTTTTTTTCTATTTAATTATTTTCAGTTAAATATGTCTCAATAAAATCAATTAGAAGATTACATTGATCAAGTGAGGAAGTATATATCTATATCTATATTTTATTAATAAATTTATAAAGTGTATTGAAAATATATTAATTAGAAAAATAATTTAATTAAGTCAAAACTTAGAGAAAAATATGTGTTTTATGATAATATAGTAATTGTACAATAACTATATTGAAATTTTTTTATTTAATTATGATTCGCTAATCATAATTATTTCCAATTATATATATTTTAGTAAAAAATATTTTAATAAATTTAATATATATATAGATATTTGAAGAACAAGTTAGCATCAAAATATATCCTTCCTTACCCTTTCATAAAAAAAAAATAGCCACACGGCATGTGATTGATCCTCCTTTATTTCTGTTTTTTGTTTTTTTTGAAACAATAATTTGTTATTTTATTATTTGATGTGTGAAGATGAAATTGTGAATTAAATATAGAATATAGACAACATTCTACTGTATACATATATATTAACCCAATATTGCTCACAATAAATCATCCCACATTGATTGTGGGTAGAAAATTACCTTGGCATTATTCTATAAAATGGGAAGTCCAATACTACTAATTCTTATATCTTTCTTGGCCTTTTGCAAAGATCAAGTGTAATAATTATTTTTATCAGTTCAATTTAATATTTGATATGTGAGTCATTGGCTTACATGATACTTCTTCCTTAAAATTAGAATTAAATAAATAACTGAAATGAGTAAATGTAAAAAAAATGGTACAAAATTATATAAAATATAATTTGATTAAAGATAAAATAAAATGATAGAATAAAATGTAAAATAAAATATAAAATGAGAACAAATATCTAGGACATTACAATATAGTTAAGATAAATGAAAATGAGAAATATTAAGATATAAAACTATAAATTAAAAATACGATGATATCACAATATAGTTAAGATAAATAAAAATATAAAACTATAAACAAAAAATTATTAATGTGACACACTATATAGTAACATAAATTAATATTTAAAAGCTATTAAATGTCAAACTATAATTCAAACTGAAATAAAATAAGAAATAACATTAATGCATCAAGGTAGATTAACCCTCCAATTAAGTTATCTTTCTGTCTCAATTATGGTTTGTGTGTCGTGTCTGGCATTGCCCTTGTCATGCACTCCGCCTCTATCCGTACATCTTAGCATCAACATTCTGGCTAAAGTAAATGTAAGATTTCTCATAATAAATTACACATATCGATTTAAGCTAAGTCATTGTAATTATTTGAACATTTTTCAGTTTGATTGTGCAAAAAAATAATACCTTTAGAAATGAGAGGGGTGCCCTTTTATAGGCATAAGAAAATAGTCCACTCTATCATATTGAGCCTAAATTAATTATAGCAAAATACTTGCCCTTTCGTTTTTCTACAATAGATAACCAATTATTTGCTCGATTACGGAATTGGTTAGAGTTGACAGAGAAATAAAATTGATCCATGCTTCTCGGTGGGCTCAACCTGAGCCGGCGAGCCCACCAACAAGATGTTAGGGCCGACGACGTTGGGCGAACTCCTCGAGCTAAGCCAGTGGATTGGGCCATTATGGCTTGACCCCAACATACACTACATAAATCTATATTAATTTACATTATATATGTTATCATAAAATTTTATATTTTACATATTTTTTTTATAAATTAAATATTGAAATAACATTACTTTTAATAATAAAAAAAAATTCCACGCATCGCGTGGGTGCAATACTAGTTAAAACTATTTCCTTCCCACGTTGAAAATAAAGTTTGATCCATATTAAAATATTGCAATTTTAAATACTAAAAGGTAAAATATAAGGGTAATTAGATATGGAGAGGAGGGATCATGTAAAAAAAAATCCCCATGTGAGAAAAAAGAATGAATCATGTCCATCAGATCTAAAAAAATCAATGGTTGATATTGAATCAAGCAACAACTAAAATGCAATCAAGCAACAATTAAAGCACAATCAAGCAACATTGCAATCAAGCAATGACCTGAATACAATCAAGCAATGCCGTGAATGCAATCAAACATCTTTCTCACTTTCTCACGTTAAGAATTTTCTCACTGGATCCGCTCCCTAGATATGGATATGTATAAATGTTAAATTATTATGATTTTTTGAGTGAGAAGGGCACTAATCAAGTAAACTTCGCTTGCATTAACAAAAGAATAAACTTCGCTTCGATGCAATTACTTATAGATAATATGTGTAAATAAATGAAATTGTTCATTAGCTATCCGGGTCTCGATTTAATAAAATTTTGTTAAGTGAATTAAACTTAAATTAATTTTATAGTATTCAATTATAAGCAAATTCATTAAACTAAATTTAAAAAAATGTAAATTACTAACTTTATAAAATTAATAAAAATTAACAAGTATGATAAGTCAGAACAAATTGAAGTTAAGTATGAATATATGCATAAATATTTTCTCTTATAAAAATAGTGAATATTTTAAATATATTATAAATTGAAAAAAAAATTCGCTCGATTAAGTTTGTGAAATTCAAATATCTGACAAAAAGAAGCTGAAAACTAGACTCAATAATAAATCGATCAAACCTAAGCGCTCATGATACTATCAAACTCAATTACACCCCTAAATCACTCAAGATACAAATTTAATCTTGCTGTGTAAGTAAAATTGCACCTTAGTGAAAGCCATAAAACGAAGGTCAAAAGCAGTATCATCAACAGTAGCAGTCTTGGCCTGGCCGCCTAAGCTATTTTCCTTCTCATACACCACCACTTTCACCCCTTCTTTTGCCAGAACATACGCTGCTGCCAGCCCGCTTACGCCGCCGCCAATCACCGCCACTCTCATCATCTTCGTATCGATCTCTGTTCACCAAACTCAATGCCTTCAAGAAAATCTGAATGCTGCAAATATTCAACTATGTTTGCAATATGCTCATCTCTTATATGCATGGCTAAGCTATAGCCGATAGCCTCTATCTAGTGGCAACATTTTTTTTTTGTAAGAGATAAAAATATGTTGGGATCGAGATCTCGATATTAGTATGATATTGTTCGTTTTGAGCCGAGCACAAGCCCACGCTGATTTATTTTTGGTAGACATCCCATAGAGTTCCTCATGCGCTTGAGGAAACTTCCTAGGCCCCCAATAATAATATCAGTAATAAAAGGTTAAATTAAAGCAATGATATATTATTTTCTTTAGCAAAGTTTCATTATTGATAATAGTTCTTATACATAAAATAAATGACCCCTATTTTTGTGGTTGGTAGTAAACACACAACACCCTTCTTACACTGCCGTGATGTATGTTCATAAGTAGGCTCATTAAGTTTCATATTTATTGTAAAGATTAATGAACGTAACCAATCTTTCCCTAAGCTAGGCGCTTTCGTACATGAATATTTATTTGATATCCTTTCAAATGTAAAATGTGGGAAATATTTTTTTCATTTATGGACATTTTTTAGAATGTACTAGTATTGCACCCACGCGATGCGTGGTAATTTTAATTATTTATATTATTAAAATTTGATATTTTATTTTTAGATAAATATTATGGATATTTCGTAAACTACTAAATTATATGATAATACATATAATTTATATATACTATATATATTAGATTATATTAACTTACATTTACTTTGATTAATTTGTAAATTTTATCTATTAATCATAAATGTTAGTTTATTATTTAAAAAATGTTTATACATTAATTTGTTCTTTTAATTGATATGTACTATTTAAATGAGGAGTGAGTGTTTCGACACGACTCGAAAATGTAGCCAATTAATCAGAGACAAAGTGTTTAACCACTTGCGTTTCTAGATCAAAATTTATATATTATTCCTTGATATGATAAATTTCACTTTATAATTTATAATTTCTGATGCAAAATAATTTTCATTATTTTTTTATTGTGTGAAATTTTTCAATAGGTTTTTATTGATTTTTTTTTATTTTCAACCAATTACTTCTCTTTCTCTCTGCATCTTCAAAAGGAACTTTTGTAACTGATGCATCATAAAGATTGTTAGTTACATCAATAAATTTAACTAAATATATTGATGTATGCTTTATACATATTATTAAACTTGAACCTTAAACTGCTTGATATACAATTTCATTTGCTACTTTCAAATATATTAAAGATTTATCAACTCTATCTTCATTGTCAGCTCTTTAATATTTTCAATCAAATATGGATATTACACTATGGTGATGACTCTTATGCTTCATAAATAACAATTTTGATATCCACACAGTTCTCTGAATGATATTGGCTTTTATACAATGTTGTTTGGTCTTCTATAGTTCATACTTCATACTCATTCATCACAGCATGATATTGTTTTGTGTTTGTGACTTCAGGTCTTCAAACCAAAATAACTTCATCATTTATGTTTCTCAGTACGTAATCATGTTTCTTCTTTGACTATTATCATAAACATTAGGTTTCAACTCTTACTTTCAACTTAAATTATTTTTTATTCTCTCCACTTTCTTTTACGTGATTGTCAATGTATTTCCTTCATGCACCTTATCTCTTTATTGATTGCATATTTTTGAAATAATTAGTTTAATGTTGAAATAAATATTTTAAAGCTCAAACATGTTTCAATTTTTTTCAAATTTTCAATGCAACAAAAAGAAACATATATATTCTTGTGTAGGGTACATCACAATAATTTCATAAAATATTTTTCAAACATAGTTACTTTAATATTCTTAAACCAGAACATGGACCAACAACTTAGATTGGGAATAAACAACCAAACATTTTACACTTATTTCCTATAAAATAAGATGTGTTATGTTGTATTAATACATTCACCACATAACAAATAAATTACATTCACTCTATAAAATAATGGAATGGAATTTCTTTAGTATGTGGTGCTTCTACATTTAGTTTCCAAAATAATCTACCCCATATGTTCCGATTATGTAATCCTATTGATTTTGCACGTTTGTCAAAAAAAATATAGGAAAATAATATATATATATATATATATATATAGACAAACTTCAAACATTATCATTATTTAAAAGTATTAATTAACCTCAATTTTTCATTATATTCCAAAATTATCCAATGGTGCATTTGAAAATTACTTTAAAAAAATAATACAAAATATAAAAATTGGACCATATAATTGGAATAACCTAAAATAGTAACATAGAACATATAAATGGAATGAAGGGATTTTTATTTTATTTTATCTTAAAATTATTATAGTGTTATTTTTGTTCTCATCTTTTATTTTACTGTATAAATTTATATTCTAATATAATTTTTAATTTTAATGTATTAATATAACAAATTTTATGTTTTTATAAATTTATCTTCATATTTAATTTTAAAATACTCTAACATAGCATATACAAATACATAATAAAAGAATATAAGGTTAATTGATAAATAAATTAGGTTAATTAGTTGTATATTTGCATAAATATTTATATAAATGTCGTGAACAATATATTTTAATTATTTTAATATTATTTTTAGTAATGATTTTATACTCTATTGTAGGTATAATTTTTCCTAAAATAATTTTCACAAAATCATACATTTTTAATGAAAATGTTGAGAATATCTTTATTGAAAAATAATTTTTATATACATATAGTGAACCATAAAATATATATTCCAACAAAAAAAAATCTAAAATAAAATATATAATCTATTGTCATCATTTTCTTACACTTAAAATACAATCAATTTTATTGAGAATGCATATAATCAAGTTTTAATATATAATAATTATTACTTCATAATAAATAAACTTAATAATTCATTTAATGAACCATTAATACAACTGCAAATTTACCATTATACCCTACGGTATTGTTTTAATATATATATAGATTACACTCAGAAGTTCTTAAACTTCAGACCGCAACCTATTAAACTGAAGCAAGACCTTTAAAATCATTTGTGTGTTGAACTGGGTACAAAATGTGAAAACTAATTTCTGTAAGTATTTACAATGGTTGTTTTTTTTTTATTTTTTATTTGAGAGAAATGTGTAAATGTTTAATTGACTAAGATTAAAAGTCATAGATTGATAAGAAAAATTCAAGAATTCATTGGCCCAACGGATTAGCTCGAAAATTGAAGGGTTCGGACTATAATTCAAATTTCTTAACTTGAAAAAATTTCAACTTAATTTGACTTGAATCGAATAATCCATAATTTGACAGGATTAATCTTAAACCCGACCAACTTGATCCTAAACTGGTTCAAGCTGAAAATATCCAAGGCACGTCCGATCCAGAACAACTGGTGAGTGTAGCTTCTGAGTTGGCCAGAGATATTCTGGAGTGTGTACTTGCCGAACAGGAGATAGAGGCTGCAGAGAAGTGGGCGACCACCCCGGCAAAACTGACGGAAACTAGAACTTCATAATCTCAGGCCCAAACTAGAACTGAGACAGGGCATGCTGAGTCTTCAAAAGGTGGTGAGGGAGGTAACGCTAACACTGATATACCTTTTGATTACTCTCTTACACCTTCTGATACAAAGATGGACCTGGACGATCCCACTATCCATGAGGAGTTTGATTTCTCTAAGGATAGACATGGAGTATAGAGGTACCATCCATGGGATTCAAGAGACAAAGATCTGATTTCCAATCCCAGCCAGTATACAAAGATCTGATTTCCAATCCCAGCCAGTTTGATACTTATAAGATACCTCTCACTGGGCTACCTCACCCGGAGAACACTGCCGAAAAAATTGAAAAATTGGTGCCCACCAATTGATCTGAAAGATGTTTGTGATGCGAAGCTAACCCCCTGGGCTACAGATATCTTTGAAAGGGTAGAGAGGAGAGTAACTGAAGAAATGATGTTGCTTTACCTTGACATTTTGGCGGAGGTGGACAATGCCATGATCGATGTTTTGAAGGAGGAGTTCAGGAGATGGAGGTGATTCAACATGGTGAAGCACAAGCTGAATAAGGAAGATCACCGAATCATGCAAGCAAGGCTCGGGCTCACCTTGTGGAGGTTTGAGGAGATCTGGGCGAATGAGAGCCGAAAAAGAATCAAGGCAGATGACCGAGGAGGAGGTTTGGAACAGACTCCTATGCATAGGCCTACAGGAAGCACACTCTCAATGAGAATGATCCATACTTGGAGCACATAGGCTCCCCCATGCTGATTTCTCTTATGTGCCTGAGGCTGAAACTGAAACTCCAATTTATGCAATCCCCATTTCTCAAGTCTCTCGCCCTCAAACTGAAACCGAGATTATTGACAAATTTTCAGGATATTTTACACTCTATATTTAGAAGATATGTGATATGACTTGTATGAGTAATCATAGAAATTAGTTTTTTATTTTCCTCCATATTTTGTGGGATAGAGTATCTTTCCTTAATTAGGGAGATTAGTTGCCTTTTTTATTCCTAGTTTAGTCTTTAAATAGATGTACAAGAATATAGAATAAAATAATGCAGTCTTCTTATCCTTCTTTTTACATGGTATCAGAGCCTAAATTCTAGGTTTTGAATTTATTATTATTTTTTTCCCATCTAAAATGTCAAAAGACACATCTCAATCCTAACCTCTGAAGAATGTTTCTGAAAACCATCCTTTTCAAATCACCACAATCAGACTAAATGGTGAAAATTTTCTTCGATGGTCACAATCAGTTCGCATGTATCTTCGAGGAAGAGGAAAGATGGGCTATATTACCAGTGATGAGAAGCCTGACGTGAGAGACAAATCTTATGCCACGTGGGATGCTGAAAACTCAATGGTAATGACATGGTTAGTCAATTCTATGACTGAAGAGATAAGTGCAAATTACTTATGTTACTCAACAACCAAGGAATTATGGGACAATGTTTCAGAAATGTACTATGATCTTGGAAATCAATCCCAAGTTTACGAGTTGACTCTGCGACTTGGGGAAATATGCCAAGGTGAGGAGTCTGTCACAAAGTATTTCAATTCTCTTAAACGGATCTGGTAGGACTTGGACTTATTCAACGATTATGAGTGGGCATCAAATGATGACGGCAATCAGTACAAGAAGATCGTGGATACTGGTCGAATTTTTAAATTTCTTGCATGTCTCAATGTTGAATATGATGAGGTTCGTGGCAGAATAATTGGAAAAAATCCTCTACCTTCAATTGGTGAAGTCTTTGCAGAGGTAAGAAGAGAAGAGAGTAGGAGGCAGGTGATGTTGGGAAAAAATAATGCTGGTTCGAAAACACTATGGAAGGATCAGCACTAGCAATTCCTGAAGCTCAAGTGAGCAGTAGAACTTTTCAGAACAGGCGTATAGAAGACATAAGCAATTTGCATTGTGACTACTGTGGAAAGACACGCCATACTTGCGAAAAATGTTGGAAGTTGCATGGTAAACCACTTAATGGTAAGGAGAAAAAATATGGTGAACATAGCATACCAGCAACACATGAGGCAGAGTTTTCTCCATTCAGTAAAGAGCAATTGAGTCATCTTCTTAAACTACTGAAATCTTGCTCATCATCTAATGCTTCTTTCGGTTCTATGGCCCAAACAGGTAGAAATCCTTTAGCTTTATTTGTTCATGGAACTTCTACTCCTTGGATTATAGATTCAGGAGCCTCTGATCATATGACAAGTTGCTCCCAATTATTTGATTCTTATTATCCTTGTTCCGGTTCTGAAAAAATTAGAATAGCTGATGGCAGTCTTTCACCTATTGCAGGCAAAGGGAATATAAAAGTTTCCGAAAACATTCTTTGAAATCTGTTTTACATGTTCCAAAACTGGCCTGTAATCTTCTTTCCGTTAGCAAGTTATCTAAAGACTCTAATTGTTCTATTCTTTGTTCTCCTTCCAATTGTGTTTTCCAGAACCTGAACTCGGGGAAGATGATTGGAACTGCTAGAGAAATAAATGGATTGTACTACTATTATGGAGCTTCTTCTACAAGTAAAACAGCTCATGGATTAGGTAGTATCAGTTCAAGCTTTGTTTATGATCAAGTTATGTTATGACATAAAAGATTAGGTCATCCTAGAATTCTCCCCCTGAAAAGAATTTTTTTGAAAGAAAGAGAGGTCCTCTACAAACTCAACATCCATGCTCTCATAAATTTTTTTTGAGACTGGATTAAAACACTTATATCCACGTTTATTAGAAGCATAACCAAGGAAAACACATTTTTCAGCTTTTGGATCAAGTTTTGAGCGGAACACATTGGGAACATGCACATAACAAACACATCCAAAAACTTTTAAAGGGAGATCACCCGTTATCTTGGAGGTAGAAAAATGAATTTTCAGAACTTGTAAGGGTGTTTGAAATTTCAAAACTCGAGATGACATTCTATTTATTAAATAACAGGATGTTAGGATAACATTACCCCAAAGATATTTAGGAACATTTGTGGAAAACATAAGTGCCCTAGAAACTTCAATTAAATGCCTGTTTTTCCTTTCAGCAATACCATTTTGTTGTGGTTTGTCACGACAAGTAGATTGATGCAAAATTCCATTTTCCAAAATAAATGTTCTCAAATATTTGTTAAAATATCCAGTCCCATTATCTGTTCTAAGAATGCCAATTTTTGTTTGAAATTGATTTTCAACCATGTAAAAAAAATCTTTAAAGCGTTGTTCAACTTCAGATTTCTTTTCCAACAAATACACCCAACAAATTCGTGTGTGATCATCAATAAAAGTTACAAACCATTTTTTTTCCTGAAAGTGTGTTAACTTTGGATGGCCCCCAAACATCACTATGCACCAAATAAAAAGGTTTTGAAGGAGAATAAGATTTTATAGGAAATGAAACAAGATGACTTTTAGCTAAACTACAAGCTTCACAGTGAAGTTTTGAACAATCAATACCGTTAAACAATTCAGGAAATGAAGTTTTTAGATATGGAAAGCTAGGGTTAGCACTATTATTTCTGTTATGCCTAATGTGACTTTATCAAAGATAGGGGGAGAATTACTTCCAACAGATCATGATCGAGCAGATCATAATCCTCAACATGAGTTGCAGGTTTATACTAGAAAGAAATTTCATAATGTTACTACAACTCATGATATTCCTTCAGCAAATGATCAATCAACTTTGCCAAATGACGGTCCAACAACTTTGCCAAGTAACCTTCCCTCTCTCTCTACTTCCACTACATCCAAATTGTCTGATCTTGATCTTTCGATTGCTCTAAGAAAGGGAACTGGAACATGTACTAAACATCCTATTGCTCAATACCTGTCCTATGAAAGTTTGTCAAAAAATCATAGAGCTTTTGTGTCTAGGATTTCTGATATGTTTGTTCCAAGAACTGTTCAGGAAGCATTAAGTGACCCGAGTTGGAGATCAGCTGTGATGGAAGAAATAAATGCTCTTAAAAGAAATTTTACATGGACTGTTATTGATCTACCAAAAGATAAAAAGACTGTTGGGTGCAAATGGGTGTTCACAGTGAAGTTCAAAGCTGATGGAAATGTGGATCGATATAAAGCGAGACTCGTTGCAAAGGGATTTACTCAAACTCATCGTATTGATTACCAAGAGACCTTTGCTCCTGTTGCTAAAATTAACTCTATTAGAGTACTTCTTTCTCTTGCAGTTAACTTCAATTATCCATTACATCAATTTGATGTAAAAATGCTTTTCTAAATGGTGAATCGCAAGAAGAGGTATACATGGAGCTTCCACCCGGATTTGAAGAAAAACTTGGAAAAGGCAAAGTGTGCAAATTAAAAAAATCTCTATATGGACTTAAACAGTCTCCTAGAGCTTGGTTTGAGCATTTTGGTGATGTTGTTAAGAGACATGGTTTCTTTCAAAGCCAAGCGGATCACACCATATTTTTTAAACACTCTGTCCAAGGTAAGGTAGCTATTTTGATTGTTTATGTAGATGACATAATCATGACAGAGGGTGATTCTCTTGAGATTAGTAATTTGAAGAGAAGACTTGATGCTGAATTTGATATTAAGGACTTGGGAATGCTGAAATATTTCCTCGAAATGGAGTTTGCAAGATCCTAGAAGGGGATTTTTGTTAACCAACGCAAGTATGTGCTTGATTTACTCAAAGAAACAAGAATGATAGGTTGTAAGGTAGCAGATACACCTATTGAACCTAACATAAAGTTGAAACCAACAGTACCTGATGAAGTGATGGACAAAGAGCATTATCAAAGACTAGTTGGGCCATTAATTTATTTGGCTCACACTCGACCTGACATAGCTTTTGCAGTGAGTGTTGTAAGTCAATTCATGCATTTACCTGGACCTACTCACTTTGAAGCTGTATTCAGAATTTTGAGATACCTCAAAGGAACTCCAGGAAAAGGACTTCTGTTTAAAAAAGGAGAACATCTTCAAATAGAGGCTTACACAGATGCAGACTGGGCAGGAGATGTAAATGATAGAAGATCAACCTCTGGTTATTGCACCTTTGTAGGCGGGAATCTGGTTACTTGGAAAAGTAAAAAACAAAGTGTGGTGGCAAGAAGTAGTGCTGAAGTTGAGTTCCGTTCTTTAACACATGGAGTCTGTGAAGTGTTATGGCTAAAAAGAATCCTGGAAGAAGTGAAGATTCATATTCCAGCAACTATTAAAGTTTACTGTGACAACAAGGCTGCTATATATTTAGCTCATAATCCAGTTCTACATGACAGGACAAAACATGTAGACGTTGATAAACATTTCATCAAGGAGAAGATAGATAGTGGCGTGATATGTATGTCCCACACGCCCACAGCTAGCCAAACGACATACATACTAACAAAAGGTCTTCCAAGGGTACAACATGAGAATCTAGTTAACAAGCTTGCTATGAGTGACATCTTCATGCTAGCTTGAGGGGGAGTATTGACAGATTTTCTGGATGTTTTACACTCTATATTTAGAAAATATGTGATATGAGTTGTATGAGTAATCATAGAGATTAGTATTTTATTTTCCTCCATATTTTGTGGGATAGAGTATCTTTCCTTAATTAGGGAGATTAGTTGCCTTTTTTATTCCTAGTTTAGTCTTTAAATAGATCTACATGAATATAGAATAAAATAATGTAGTCTTCTTATCCTTCTTTTTACAGAGATCTTTCCAGTTCCAGCTCCCGGTGACTATAAGACAATCATTGCTACAAGGCTAAAAAAGGTGAGGAAGCTTTTTGAGTAGCAGAGGAGCTTGGAAACTGAGATTGAAAAAGCCAAGAAAGAGTTGTCAGAAGCTGAACTTGAAAAAGGAAGAATTGGAGCAAGTTTTCCAACTATGCCTTGATCTAACCGTTCAAAATACAGCAGAAAGGGAAGCTGAGCTGATTCAACAGATTATTGGCCCTAGGTTTCTACATCTTGCCAAAACTGCCAATCTGATAAGGGCAAAGAAAGTCGGGAGTATGATCAAGCTCCAGGTGGCTGAGTGTGAAAGGACGAAGAAGGAGGATGAAGAGAGGTGCATGAAAGAGCAAGAAGAGAGGAGGGTAACCTGTGGAATGGTGTTATTTGCTCTAACAGTTTTAATCACTGAGATGCCTGTCACAGCCCGAAACGGGGCCCATGCGAGAGTCACGCATGTTGATAAACATGCTTAAGAGATATTTAACAAAAACATAATTAAACTATGAAAACAACAAATCATTAAGGGCACGAAAGAGCATTTAGGCAACAAAAGTATTCAATCACCAAGTATACGGAACAAATAATGAAACTTGTGATCACAATAATTAATGATATGATTAGCCTAGAAGTTCGATAGAACAAATGGTAAGAGCTAGATACGAGACGACAAGATACAATGGAAAGAGTATAAGGAATTCAAGGAACTAATAGGTAGGTTTAAGCATATGAGATGAATCATGACATGGAATCAACATCAGCTCATAATTCAATTAAGAGGGTCGGCTCAATACCAAATCAATAACTCATACTTCAAGAACCGATTCATAACCCAACCAATAACCAATCCAAGGGAATTATCAATAAATAACTCAAAGAATATGGAAAACGAAGTGAATCTATGTATGAAGACATAGCTCATGGCTCAATACCCAAAAGAATCAACATGAATACATGGAAGAAAGGAATAGCATATAGATACATTTTACAATTATAATAATAGATGATATAAGCTTTAACAATTACTCAGAAGAATGATCACTGCAAAATTCGCAGATAAATTGCAAATACAGTGGCAAATAAATTTATAAAAGTACCCAGAGGTAGTCGAACCCAGAGGAAATGTACAACGAAAATATCTCATGTACTAACTATAGTTCTCAGATTTTTTTGTTTGAGTAAACAGATTTTTGGGTTTTGGTTTTGAAAAATAAAGATGACAAAACGGAAATTAAAGGGGTTTTAAAAAGCAAATTAAAGAACACATATTCTAGGGCAAATAATCAATCAGAATACATGCCAAATCAATCAACTCTACAATGGTGGGAAATCAAATTAATGTATTAAAATTCCTTTGTAGGGCAATTTTAACCTAGGTTACTATCATGTGACTGTATATGCTTGGTCGGCCTCAAGAACACAATAATAATCAACCTGAATAAAAATATAAGATTTAATCCCTACAATTAATTACTCTTCCTTTTGAGACAGAAAACCAATTGTATTCAAATTCCTCTTCCTATTATTAATCTTCTCCTCTCGGTCTTTCAATTAACAATTATGAATAAAGAACCAATTGCATCTCTCGATCCATCATCAATCCTAAATTCTATCAATTAAATCAGGAATTGAAACCATGCAATTTGAGTTGATCAATCTAACATTCAAACATGATTAATTACACATAGCCCTAGAACCCGCAAGGGTTTCTAGCCACTCATGGTGAATAGAAATTCAAGAAACATATTATTAAATTGCATAATAAAAACTTACAATAAAAATAAAGGCTGAATCCTCTCCAAAGTAATTAAATCTCCAAGAGAAAACTAAATGTAAAACATAAACTAAAGGGGAGGAACTAAAACTAAAGAAAAACTTCAGGGTGCTGCTGCTCTCCCTGAAATCTCGAGCAAAAACAAATATTTATAGAGGTAGAGGTGTATAAATTGGGATCTAGGGCCAAAAATATGATTTAGCCATAAAAATCTCGAAATTCCCTTTTTCTGGGCCCATTTTGGTCGACGTAGGGCTCATCTCGGTCGACGCGGAATTCCTTGCGTCGGTCGACGTGGTCTTCATTTCGGTCGAGACAGAGACGTTTTCCCTCTTGCGAGCCTTCTGCGCAGTCTCACAGTTTTGGCCAAAACTTTCACTCCCGAACTCCGATTGACCCGATTCCAGTTGCGTTGGAAAGCTAACTCAAAGATCTTTCCATCCATGTGATCCATTAGCTCGGATTCCATCTTTGGAAGAAGTCGTGACTGTTCCATTGAACATCTGCTGCTTTCGGTATGGGTTTCCATTGGATTTGACCTAAAATCTGCGAAAATACACCATGGTAAGCATCATACCCCATAAACTTGACTCATGATCGATTATTAACTAAAACTCAAGTAAAAGCAAGAAAACAATGTGATAAGTGAGGCAAAATACGAGCTTATCAACCCCCCAAACTTAAACACTTGATTGTCCTCAATCAACAAAAGAATGAATCAAAAGTTTAAGTAGAAGAGAAGTGCAATGCCTCACAAGATTCATCACAATCAAACTCGTAAATCTACAAAACATCAGCACTTTGTAAGAATCAGAAAATCAGTAAACCATGGAAGACTCACAAGGGAAGTGTTTTCACTCATTCACTCAAGTGTTTAGGATAATATGAGAACACACAAAAGTCATGCAAATCAAGTTCTACCATAGGCTTGCAAATATTCTAAGTCTCCACTGCAAATATGTGTACACAAGTCTAAGATCAGAAAGAACTTTATTCTAGATTGTAATGTAGGCTTTTTAGTGAAAGGTAGGGAAATATTTGGCCAAGTGACTAAAATCAATCAAGTAATCCTCAATCAATCAAACCACTATCTATTAATGTCCACCCTTCTCCTATAATGTTCAACACAAACCAAGGTTCTTTTATTTACATATGAAATATAAAATTTTTTTTTACATATCCTTTTATGCTCTTAAACAATTTTGAATATTCATTTGAGCTTATAAGGACTAACAAACACATAAACACATTTTTTTCTTATTCTAGAGCCAACCTTATCTTTTGCTTTCACCTTCTAATAATATCTTATCATTCCTCAAACAAATCCCAACCCACTCTCATAGACAAGAGTTGATTCCCCTATCCTTTTCCAACTCATAGACAAAGAAAGAAAATTCATAGGCTCAAAAGGGCTGACTAGGGATAAATGTTCAATTAGGACAGTGTATGGGATAAATAGGCTAAACAAGGATGGCCTAAAATCATTTCCTAAATCTGTGCACACTTAGCAGTCTTGAAAAAGAAACAAAGCAAGTTCTAGAGATACTCAATAATGCAGACACACTCACAATCGAAATCAAGGCTCAATTCTCACACTTGGGACAACAATTCTTCCATAGTAAACATCAAATCATCATCAACATCATGCCTCTGTTAGTTTTATAACAAGTAATCATGCGGTTTTCTACATTCATAGGCATTCTCAACCACTATCACAATCAATGCAATCAATTCAAATCTTGCATTCTTGCTAGGGTTATCTCATATCCACGTAAATCTTCTCACAAAATCACAATTTTATTCAGCAATTGCAATTTTTTTTTTAAATAGGCAGAAATTTAAATTCAGAAAGCATTAAATAAAAGGGAAGAAATAGTTTCAACTCCAAGTCCTTCTCCCCCCAAACTTATTCGATTGACAAAGAGAATAAGTTTGAAAATCAGACTAGGAGTGAAACTGTACCTCGATGTTGGTCTCAGACACCAACTTTTTATCCCGGAACCTTCAGAAATCGCTCGACGTGAGATTTTGGCTGCTGGCACTCCGCATCGACCAACACGGGCTCTGCGTCGGTCGATGTGGAGCCTTCTTGTCGACTCTTCTCACTGGTCGAAGTGTTCCACGTCAAGCTGCCTGTGTCGACCGACGCCAGGTCTGCGTCGGTCGAAACAGACACTGTTCCGATTTTTTTTTTGAAAATCAAACATAAATAAACAATTTCGAAAACAAGGACATAAGTTGAAAACAAATTGCAAAAAAACAAAAATAGCAGGATATTGAAAAGAAGGCAAGTAAATATTGGGTTACCTCCCAACAAGTGCTTGATTTAACGTCGCAGCTCGACGATACCTCATCTCACCAAGGTGGTCGAGTCCAGACTCGTCGACCCCTTGAATCTATCATGAAGACCCAGCGGTTTTGAATGATGGTGGTATACTCGAAATGAGGCAGCTTAATTGCCGATTTCACTGCTTCATTTCCTCGTTCCCACCGGATGGCTTCTTCTTCTTCCTCCGGTGTCTCATCTCCTTCCTCTTCTTTTTCTTCTTCAGTAGTCTTGATCTGGTTGCACTCTCCTTTCCTCTTGTTCTTGTCAATGCAGAAGGTAATAGATTCTTCATTCCCTCAGAGTGTGATCTCCCCCTTCTTTCAGTCGATCAGGACACCAGCTGTGTCGAGGAACTCTCTTCCCAGGATCATCGGGGTGTTGGCATCTTCCTTCATGTCATGGATGATGAAATCTGCAGGGAAGATTAAATGGCCAACACGGATTAGAACATCTTCTACGATACCTTTAGGCTTGGACACAGATCGGTCCGCCATCTGAAGGGTAATTGTAATGGCTCTCATCTCCCCAATCTCCAACTTCTTGTAGATGGACCAGGGCATCAGATTGATACTCGCCCCGATGTCACAGAGTACATTCTGAAACTCTCTTCCTCCAATCTTGATAGGTATCGAGAAACAACCTGGATCCGATCTCTTGATGGGGATTTACTTATGCAATAGGAGACTGCATTCCTCATGTATCTTTACTGTTTCATTCTCCAGGAACTGCTTCTTCTCACTCATCAACCTTCTGAGGAACTTCATGTATCCCGGTATCCCCCTGAGAGCTTCAATAAGAGGAATGTTAATATTCACCTTTTTAAAATTTTCAACAAAACTAGTGAATTTAGAATCTTCCCTTTTCTTTGCGAATCTCTGTGGGAAAGGCATTGGGGCAACCGGATCAGCTTTTCTTCCTTCCTTCTCCTTCTCTTTCTTGCCCAAGTTAGGGCTCTGTTTCGACCGAGATGCGGCTGTCTCGGCCGGGCTGCCTGTTGACTTCTGTGTTGATCGTGATAGGCTCGTCTCGGTCGACATGGATCCTGCTGCGTCGATCGTGCTGCTCTTCATTTCGGCCGGGCTGCAACCCTCTGCATTAACTGGGATGGAATCCTTCTCGGTCGAAACAGAGAGGTCCTGCGCGGGATTTTCCCCCTCTGTTTCTCCTTTTTCTCCTTCTACATGACTCGGACCTTTATACTTTCTTCCGGATCGCAGAGATATGGCATTCACTGACTTCCTCTTTGCTAGATTTGTCTCTGTTGTGCTCGGAAGTTGCCCCGGCTTGTGCTGAGTACCCAAGGTAGTGGCTATCTGACTCAGTTGGGTGTCCATCATCTCCAAATGCTTTGTCATTAATTGCATGTGATTGGCCATCCCTTTGACTTCGTTCTCCACCTTGCCAAATCGGTTGTCCGAGCTCTTGATGAATTTCTCCAATGTCTCTTCCAGCACGAACTTCTTTCTCTCAACGATTTCTCCTCATGTACCTACATCAAAACCAGGTGGAGGGTGTTCTGCAGCAGAGGGGTTAGAATAAGAAAAACCAGGGTGAGATCGCCCATGGTTGTAGTGATACCCCTGATTACCTCGGTAGTTATTGTGATAACCACCGCCAATGTAGTTCACATCCATTCCTGCAGTTCCAGATGAACTGCTTGCTCCCCGGTTGATGTTGTCGGCCTCCACCGGAACAATGGCCATGCTCGGCTCTGCAACAACTGCAGCTTTTGTCCTACCTAACTTTTCAATCTCTTCCCGGAGCTTTTTCACCTCAGCAACCACATCAAACTCCGGCTTTGTCTCCACTGCTTTGATAGGCATCTGTCTCTCAATCGGCCACTGGTGGCTGTTCAGGGCCATGTCTGCCAACAGCCTCATGCTCTCTGCTCCACTCTTCTTCATCAGGATCCCGCCAGCTGATGCATCCACCATCTCCTTCATGTGAGGATTCAGACCCTCATAGAAATGGCAAACCTGCATCTCAAGATCGATTCCATGTCCAGGACAGAGTCGCAGGAGTTCCTTGTACCTCTTCCAGGCTTCATGCAGGGATTCATCATACAGCTGCTTGAATGTAGTGATGGCAGCTTTCCTCTTCAGCAGCAGGCTCGGTGGGAAGTAGTTGGTGAGGAATTCTGCTCGAAGCTCCTTCCATGTCCCAATTTGGCTTTTATCAAGCCCAGCATACCAAGACCTTGCCTCATCTCTGAGGGAGAATGCGAACAACCTCATCCTGATGACGTCCTGGGGGACTCCATTCTGCTTCACAGTGTCGCACACCTCAATGAACAGATTGAGGTGGGCGTATGGATCTTCAACGGCTCTCCCCCCAAACTGGTTCTACTGCACCATCTGAATCAGCCCTGTGCGCAGCTCAAAGTTGTTGGCATTGATGCCAACTCTGAATCCAGCCTCTTCCTGCTGTGGGAGAAAACGGTCCAAGATGGACCTCTGCGGCACCACTATCTGCCTGTTGTTCAGTTCCGCCAGTCTTGCGGCTTGCTCCGCCTGGGTGGCTTGGGCTGCAAGAAGTTGCGCCCTCAATTGTTGCACATCATTGACAAACTGCCTCTGCTCCTCCGGTGTCATGTTCTGAAGAGGGGCTTCTTGGTTCTCCTCCATCTCAAAAGTTAATCTTTTTCCTTGCTTTTTGTTCTTCCTGCAGGCGGCTTCGATCTCTGGTATGAAAGCCTCGAGTGTTTTTCCCTTGTTCCGCGTGTTCATGCACCTGCACAGCAGCCAAGGCAAAAATTAGTGCACGTCGACCGACGTGAAAGAATCTTCTGCGTCGACCGACGCGACACGTGCGTCGGTCGAAACAGAACTCAAAAACAAACACAAACACATGCACACGAATAGGAATTTAAATAAATAAAAAAACTCAATCCAATTAATCTTCAAACAAATTAGTAACAAGATAAAATCTTACACTTCCTCGGCAACAACGCCAATTTGATAACTGCAAAATTCGCAGATAAATTGCAAATACAGTGGCAAATAAATCTATAAAAGTACCCAAAGGTAGTCGAACCCAGAGGAAATGTACAACAAAAATATCTCATGTACTAGCTATAGTTCTCAGATTTTTTTGTTTGAGTAAACAGATTTTTGGGTTTTGGTTTCGAAAAATAAAGATGACAAAATGGAAATTAAAGGGGTTTTAAAAAGCAAATTAAAGAACACATATTCTAGGGCAAATAATCAATCAGAATACATGCCAAATCAATCAACTCTACTATGGTGGGAAATAAAATTAATGTATTAAAATTCCTTTGTCGGGCAATTTTAACCTAGGTTACTATCATGTGACTGTATATACTTGGTCGGCCTCAAGAACACAATAATAATCAACCTGAATAAAAATATAAGATTTAATCCCTACAATTAATTACTCTTCCTTTTGAGACAGAAAACCAATTGTATTCAAATTCCTTTTCCTATTATTAATCTTCTCCTCTCGGTCTTTCGATTGACAATTATGAATAAAGAACCAATTTCATCTCTCGATCCATCATCAATCCTAAATTCTATCAATTAAATCAGGAATTGAAACCATGCAATTTGAGTTGATCAATCTAACATGCAAACATGATTAATTACACATAGCCCTAGAACCCGCATGGGTTTCTAGCCACTCATGGTGAATAGAAATCCAAGAAACATATTATTAAATTGCATAATAAAAACTTACATTAAAAATAAAGGCTGAATCCTCTCCAAAGTAATTAAATCTTCAAGAGAAAACTAAATGTAAAACATAAACTAAAGGGGAGGAACTAAAACTAAAGAAAAACTTCAGGGTGCTGCTGCTCTCCCTGAAATCTCGAGCAAAAACAAGTATTTATAGAGGTAGAGGTGTATAAATTGGGATCTAGGGCCAAAAATATGATTTAGCCATAAAAATCTCGAAATTCCCTTTTTTGGGCCCGTTTTGGTCGACGTAGGGCTCATCTCGGTTGACGTGGAATTCCTTGCGTTGATCGAGGTGGTCTTCATTTCGGTCGAGACAGAGACGTTTTCCCTCTTGCGAGCCTTCTGCGCAGTCTCACGGTTTTGGCCATAACTTTCACTCCCGAACTCCGATTGACCCGATTCCAGTTGTGTTGGAAAGCTAACTCAAAGATGTTTCCATCCATGTGCTCCGTAAGCTCGGATTCCATATTTGAAAGAAGTCGTAACTGTTCCATTGAACATCTGCTGCTTTCGGTATGGGTTTCCATTGGATTTGACCTAAAACCTGCGAAAATACACCATGGCAAGCATCATACCCCATAAACTTGACTCATGCTCAATTATTAACTAAAACTCAAGTAAAAGCAAGAAAACAATAAGAAAACAATGTGATAAGTGAGGCAAAATACGAGTTTATCAAAGAACCCCCACACAGTAACACCTCCCGCTCCATCACCTGCAACCTGAACATTTAGAAATATGTGGAGGGCTGAGTACATTGATTGCACTCAGTGGACACATGCCCAATTCATACAATAATATTTGTAATGTCAGTATATTCACACAGCAAACACAAGGGTTTTATAGAAATACTTATGATTGTCAAATAAGATTTTTCCTCACCGGGCATGCCCAACTCATTTATGGTACCAAACATCAATTCTTATCAACATTCATCCAAGTGATACGGGAGTGGCCACTCACCGTACACTGTTACCAGTGGGAGTCCTAACTGACCCAAAAGTGCACTAGGTCCTGCATCATTCGCAGAGAAATACATCGACCCCGATCGTTATATCAAATTTCCCAATATAACATACATGTTATGGTACCAAAACCATTTTTACTGGCGTACCACTTTATCAAAGCAAAACAACATCATGCTTTCATTTAAAAAGATTTTTCGAAAAGTGATCATGCTTTTTATATAGTAAGAAAGCCCACCTTATGTCAAGCAGGATCAACTGTTATTTAGTTCCACACGTGGGTGCCTCTTTGACGTTCTCGTCGAGTCCTAGAACGAAAATAGTTTTGAGTTACTACGGCGTCGATGCATCGTTGTAGCGAGTTGCTAACTCTAGAATCGATACTTAAAATACATGCAATTATCACATAATTCAAACATCATAGGATCAACAATAAAACTAAATAAACGAACTCGCATATGAAACGGTTCAATTAGATCGGGATTCAAAGACATACACGAGGTGGATTAAATAGGTTTTACAAAAACTGACAGCTTGGTATGTCGAGAGTAAATGGTGCATTAACCATAGTTCCAGTGTTCGGATTAGGCTCATTTTCATAAGACATTAAGCTAACATGTTAGGAGACATATATATGGAGAGAATGAGGCATAAACATATACCAATAGTCGCAGCGAACTCTTTAATTAGACATCCGTACATAATTTTCAGGTTTGACATCAAAATGCTCGCCGATTTACCACGAGTATCACCTAAGTCGTTAGGGGCTGAAATTAATCCATAAACTCCCCAACCTTCATTAATTATTGTAGTAATGTTCTTAAATAATCAGACCTACGGGGGTCACGATTTATGTGGTGCCGAACATACTATGCATGATAATGAACATGAAAAAATGCAACTATTAATACTCTCGTTCCAAATCACCTAACACAACCAAATTTTATCGAGACACTCTAAACATGCATATTAAGGTAAGAAATATGTCTCAAGGTATTTGGGTTAGGTTTGGTAGGTCATCGAGTTAAAGACACGAATAGGTTAAAGCTGCCCCAAATTGCATTTTCTATACTTAGGCAAATTAGCAATATTTTGGCTGAAATGAGACCATTTTGTAAAATACTTTAAAAATACAAGTAGAATGATTTTGGACTTCTACCTTTTTAGTAAATACCATGTAATTAGATTTTACCAAAAGACATCCACACATTCATGACAACTATAACATTATGGTTAAAAATAGAGCTCAACCGAAACAGGGCTGAACAATGCGTGAGTTTTAATAAATTCATGTTGAGAGATATGGACTTGATATTTTGTAGGAATGCTCTTATATACGTCTAGTTTCCTAGGAAAAATCCATGATAGCAGAAATGTTGAGGAAACGTGTATTAAAAATATAACTACTCACTTCGCCACAGTTTTGACACCTGAATTTAAAATGAGCCTAACTTTTGATGTACAACTCCACATGATGCCCATGACCTATCAAAATGATCCTAAAACAAACTTGTTTCATAATATTAAGGTTTCATGATTTTATTCCATCACTAAGTGCCTGAAAAATAGAAAAGTACAGACGGGATGGGTGCTGTCAAAAACAGATTTGGTGTGTATCATGCTTAACATGAATTCTACTACATCTCTGGCTTGTCAAACTTAAATATATCACAACCACATATAAAAACAGAGATTATCATGTGAAAAAGAAAAGGGGCATAATGATCAAGTTCTACCTAGGGTCCTAACCAATATGTAGCAAACAAGATTCAAATTAACAAATCCAAATCACAACCACAACAAAAAAATCGACAACCACCATTCAAAACCAACCAATTTCCAACCCATACTCCATCTAATCTAAAATACATCTTCTACAACATATCTATGCACGATAAAATACATATATAAGCTTAGTTATATGAAATTGAATGTGTAGAGGTGAAGAAGAACACATACTAGGCGTGCTAAAAATTTTCACAAAAAGGGGAAAAAGAGGCGTGACTTTTAGGGCTCTTCCAGGGCGCCTCCTTTCAATTTTTCTTGCTCGCACAACCTTGAGGATGTCATATCTCCACGTATTGAAGCTTGTGAAGGCTGTTGTGGAGTTAGGGTTTTGTCAAAAGATGAGGGAATCATGATTCTATTTGGTTCAAAATGTAGAGGAAGACAAGGGGAGCATTTTTCGTATAACAAGTTATTTGATTAGAGAAGTGTGGATAGTGGTTTTTGAAGCTTGAATGCTCAGCTCCAATGGAGGAATGTGGGAGAATAAAAAAGATGAAGTTAAGAATGAGAGAGAGAGAGATATCGTGTGAGAGAAGAGATAAAAGAAATAACCTTTTTTTTTACTCACTTAATTAAAAAAATAATAATAATAATTTTACAAAATAATGGTGTAGTGGAACATGACATCACTCCCACAACTACAAGTACTTTATAACCATACTCCAACACAATAATGTAGTATTGTGTAATCAAATTCATTATCTTAACTCTATGTATTATTTTCAGAAATAATAAGAATAAGGCGAAAAATTTAAAACTCCGATTAATTCGATCATATGCTATCAACAATTAATTCCCTCTCCGGTAATAATTCCTAATTCACCCAAAAAATCCAGCATATTTGACTTAAGGTTTACGTCCAGCAAAAATGCATGTTCCAAAAAGTAGGCTCATAGAGCTAACCGAATTACTCGTGATAATCATTTACTTCATGATGTTACTCATTTTAAGTCGAGGATAGTTTGAAGAAACTTCAAATATAACTCATAGAGAAAGATTTCTATGATTTTTTTATCTTCATTTTCCGTAGCTATACTTAGGATATTTCATCTCAATATTTAGATAAATATCCTCGTATGAGAACGTGAGTGTTCTCACTTTTCCTTATGGTAATAAGACTCATCGGATGAGATCTTTGGACATAATAGATTAGGTCAGAGTCCTAATCTTGTTGGCAGTCATGCTAGGATAAATTACAAGTATTACATTAGGTGTGTGTCTCCTTATTTCTACGACACCTTTCCAGTATCTCAGTTTTATGAGTCGTACATGATGGTGATTGTCATTCCTCAATTCACTTTGAGTCTTGCAGTCATGCTTTCTTTTTTACTCGTTCTTGTTTGGTGGTATTCATACTTGTGCCTAAATAGTGTTTTGGTGAACGTAGATTTCAGTGGTTCCTTAGCGATTGTCGATGTCTGTCTTCATTTCCACTTTCCCATGAATGATGACTAAATTTTAGACGAAAGTTGATATTGCTTGCATGTGGAACTGGTATGACATTCTTAATGTGGCCTTATTCTTTTTTTTTCTAGGGTAGCATCAATATAAACGAACCATAAGCGGGATATTTCTCATCATGATTCTCTACCAGAGGGGTCAAAGCATATTTTTGTTGTGGTTTTACACATTTCTTCGAGCATAGTTCCCAGGGTTGCTCCCTGCTACCTATTATTGATGTATATATGTGATTGTCATAGGTTTCTCGTTGCCTGTGAGTCGTATTTTAGGTAAGTTCGTGCGGTACTAGTCTTTGTGATGTCGTACGCCACTCTTTTACTATTTCACATTAAAGCGCGCCGCCCAAGTCGAGCCTTTAGTGTATTGTCATAATGTCAACATCTTTGTTTGCTTCTGACACGACTACAACGATTGTTGTGTTCGAGGGTTGTTTCAACTTGTCCAAGTCTCCCTTATACGTTCACGTTCCTTCATTTTTTTTCCTTGTTCCATAATCAGATCATCGATTCTTCTAAATTGAGAAATCGCTTAATAGGGTGGTGATAGTGCACATATTAGTTACCTTGAACTTATAAATCGAATCTTGTTGTCTAGTCATTCTCTACTCGTTTACTTGCGTTTGCATTCCTATAAATTTCTTAAATCATTTGTTAGGATGCCACCAAAATCTAAACAATTCTTAGCTCTAGGCTGGAGTAGTTTCGTTTGTCAGTTATGCGATAATACTTTTATTACTTCCAACATTGGACCTTACCTCTTCGGCTCCTTTGTGGCTTGGCCGCAAGAATGTTGCATATTCTGCTTTCTATACGCATTCTGTAGAAATTTTTATGAAAACTCTCTGGTCTCTTGAAAAAGATTCTCATTCACCTTTATTATTGAGTTGTAAAGCGATGCTTCGTTGATTTTAACATGTCGAATGTAATATCGTCGTTGTGGCAAAAATCTCTTTGGAACTCAAGGCTGCACCTTAGATCCCTTACTCTGATTACGACTACGATTGTCGTTTCCCTCCATGTGTTTGACTATGTGAGAATTACCCATTCGGTTGGGACAAGTAATATCCTCCCCTTTAGCCATTGTACTCTCAAGCATGTTTTCCGCATCTGTTATGAGTTTGCTCAGGAATGCACCACTTACAGTGTTACTGCAATTGTTGATTTCTAGGCTAAGATATAGGGTTATTTACCATTCTTGTCTTGACACTAGTTGCTCAGTTCGAAATATCTCAATTGTCATCTATTTGAACTTCGACTTTGGATTATTAGTGACGGCATGGTATCAGTTGTCAATTGGATCCGTTAGGCAGGTTGAAGAGGTTGATGACACTTGTCATAAATCTTGAACGGTATCCTTTGGCCTTCTTAACATTGGCGTTCCCAACTACATAGTTGAATAAATACTAAGTGGTACCATGTACTGATCCTTATACAAGGGTCGCAAGATTTTTCCTTCAAGCTAAATCATTTCCCATGATAGAAACACTAGTTTCCAGAGTCAATGAGGGTTTACCCATAATTCTACCTATCGATTTTCATCAAAGAATCTTTTCGATTAGACTTCTCAAAATTGAAGATAGTGGGAGCTAAAATTGTGGATTTAAATGCACAGATCTCGCCTCCAGGTCAATGGGGTGACTATTTTAATATGGCAATAAAATCATAAAGATAACAATGGAGCGCTCAGAGCGATCGCTTCAATGAAAAAAAAAGTACACTGGTGTGACATGTTTCAAAATCCACGCATAAGGGTGCCTCCTTAAACACGAACTATATGATATAATTCTAAAAATTACGGGGTAATAATTTAAACGCGTCAAAGATAGTGGTTCAATGGTCAAGGGATTTTAATCTAAGCATCATTTTGCAACAATCCTTCAACAATGTCCCGAAATTTGCATTGGAGTATAAAGTAACAACATAACACATGACGAGAAAGTTATAAAAGTTTGATCTAAACAAAAAGATATGAAGCTAGACTTCATCCCTAATAAAGTTCACATGAACTCTACTAATCAACACCATCTATATCTCATGTAGGGGTATCTTGCTCCTTAATATAATGACATCTAGCTCCCTCAAGTCCTGCTCATCTAGGTAGATTTGGTCTCTCTGTAGGATTGATAGTATTTTCTGGGTACCTGTCAATCAACTCGAATGGTATCTCTGGCACTCGGACATAGGGTCCAGCAGGTGGCTCCTCGCTCAAGAGGTACTACTCTTTAATTTGCCCCGTGAACCCAATACAGTCATATATTTTAATTACATCATAAGGGAACACCTAATATAAAATCTCGATAAGTCTGTCACCCATTGGTGTCACTTCTGTTGTGCTGCTAGGACTATTCTTGGGATGTTCACAACATCATTTGCTCCTGCAAAATCTCTCAAGCCTCCTGGTGTTGGCGTAAGTAGTCTGAGAATTTTATTCTCACTATGTCAGGGATCAAAAGGTATCTATCCAATACGAGGCCTATCTCCATGTCCGTCATCTAGTACGCTAAAATCACACCCATCATTTTTCTAAGGATGGTTGAGACTGAATTAGGACAGTGAGATAGTCCTGCTTAGATTAAGTTGGTTGCTTGATATCGATATGAGTTGCTCCACTTTGAATTTGACCGGTGAGGTCTAGTTAATTTAGAAGAAAATGCTTGATTAGAGGAAAAATAGATAAGTCCATGTTACCATTGTTAATTGAAAGAGGGGGGTCTCGGTGAGTTGATTAAATGGACTGGATACTTGGTAGGTAAGAAGGGTGTTCGTTTCGCGTAATATTTATACACGTATCATGGGTGTTGCAAGATCTTTTTCAGTCGATGCCTCTATGGTCAACGGATTGTCCTTCTAATTGTGTACTCGATGCTCTGATAAGGTTTATCGTAAACTTTAATTTCATCGAGTTCCACTCTTACAGCCTTATACGAGATTCATCGAGTTCCATGTAGCCTTTCTTTCGCATGTAAATGTGTCCTTAGAGGCGAAACCTATGTTTCAGCTAGTACTTGCAGCACTTTGTTGACCTCTTCGTATATCCTTGTATGCTAGTTTGTATGTACTTCTATTCGTTTTCTAGGATTATATTGATTATCATCCCTACTAGTTGTCTAACGATAGTTTAGGAAGTCGTCTTCCATGATATTTCTTTAGTGCGAGATATTACGACTAAATTATTCACCATGTGTCATAATATTCTTGTAATGGTGGTAGTATCATGGTCAATTGAGCTCAAGGCCTGCTTCTGTAATGTTGTACTTCTTCCTTTTACCTCTACTACGTTGTGGAAGATCAACAATGTGAAAATGATTTATCACGTACAATTGAGCATACTCAACTCAAGTTCTCTTCCTTAGCATTGTCATTCTCATTCGTCCATGCAGTTGTGTGTCATGGCATTAACCTATAGTCCTTAGGACACGATCTTGGTTATGGTTAGTTTGTAGATGCACTAAACAAAATTCTGCTTCCACCCATTCAAAATGCAGTGAGGTTGACTCAATTCGCTTGAATTTTGAGTCCCATGCGAATACTTCACTTGTATATCAAATATATGCATATATAGGTTCAAACATTTTCAATTCAAACATTGAAGGAAGAAATTGGATCTCAAACTGGGGTAGTTAATTGCATCTTAATCATTTGTCCAGCTATTCGAGTAGACGACTGCATCTAAAATGATAATTCCATTTATTTTGTATAATTTAATTTGATTCAAATATCGTACATAAACTATAACCATGATGGTCGACTACTTGCTAAACAATCGACTCAGTTTCCATTCGGTTATCCATATTTCTAGTTAAGCATATGACGTCGCTTAAATGGGTATTTTACATTTTTAGTCAGTTGATCCCCTTACAGTTTGGCGACTTTTCATCCATTGAACAATGGCTATGGAACATCATATTTGGTAACGATTTTTCTCATTAGGTATCAGATTTGCTTCGCTATACGAAGAGAAATATTCCTAAAATACATAACTCATTCGATTTTGAAATATGAAGATCACTCGTAAGTAGATATGGTTATCCATTCACTTCATCATGATATCCCCTCATAGGGTAGAGAGTTAGTGTATCACTGTGATAATTCCACAGGGGATAAAAAAAGAACTGAAGAAATATTTAGTGCTCGACTGAGAATATGGAATGATTTATTGAAATTATGGGATGAGCGACTTCGTCGCATGATCGACTGGTTATCCAGATGATCAACTCTTACTTTTTTAGTGATCAACTCCTTGCAATCGTTTGAATGTTTCTGCAAGATGATTGTCTTCTCCAGCTTTCCAGAGTTCTTCGACATTTCACTTTTCATTTGGGTGAACATCATTGTTCCAATCGACCTCCATGTCAGCTGGGCATTTCATACGTACACGGTGTCTCTCGGTGCTGCTCGTGATTCATGGTGAACATCGCAAATTCTTCCTGATTATCTCGAATGTATTTCCACATACTTATTCATGTTTAATTCCCTCCGCGCGTTATCGCACAACATAACTTTGAAATCAAGGAAATATGAATAACTCAATTCATTGGTCCAATCTCTCGAAAGCGTACCTTAAGTTGCGGCGATGGAGTGGGGTGCTGCGGGGTTCTTCCATTTCGAATCAAGGATCATATATGCGGAACAAGTTTAATCAATAATGAAAATTTTCCATAAATCAAACATAATTCATGATGAGGAACAATAAGTTCAAGCTATACAAGAGTCCTGAGAACGAACAAATTGAATAAGGAGGTTTCAAAATCTCAAGACATTTACATCAAAGGATATCATGCTCGATCTCAATAGGACGGATGAAATTCAAACGACTAGATAAACTCCAATCAAATTTTAATAGCTCATGCGAGAGAACAATTAAGGATAGATTGCATGCGCTAAAACAATGAAGTCACATGATAAGCTTCAAAGATTAAAGATATAGAAGCTAAAGAACATCATGTTTGAGTATAAAAGGATAGCTTCGAACTGAATTTGGGAAACCTCGAATCAAAGAGGTCTTCGGGTAGAGAGCACAAAGAAACCTGGCTCTAATACCACTTCTGTCATAGCCCGAAACGGGGCTCATGCGACAGTCACGCATGTTGATAAACATGCTTAAGAGATATTTAACAAAAACATAATTAAACTATGAAAACAACAAATCATTAAGGGCACGAAAGAGCATTTAGGCAACAAAAGTATTCAATCACCAAGTATACAGAACAAATAATGAAACTTGTGATCACAATAATTAATGATATGATTAGCCAAGAAGTTCGATAGAACAAATGGTAAGAGCTAGATACGAGACGACAAGATACAACGGAAAGAGTATAAGGAATTCAAGGAACTAATAGGTAGGTTCAAGCATATGAGACTAATTCAATTAAGAGGGTCGGCTCAATACCAAATCAACAACTCATACTTCAAGAACCGATTCATAATCCAACCAATAACCAATCCAAGGGAATTATCAATAAATAACTCAAAGAATATGGAAAACGAAGTGAATCTATGTATGAAGACATAGCTCATGGCTCAATACCCAAAAGAATCAAAAGGAATACATGGAAGAAAGGAATAGCATATAAATACATTTTACAATTATAATAATAGATGATATAAGCTTTAACAATTACTCGGAAGAACCCCCACACAGTAACTGTTGGGAAATCTGGCTAAGTTTTCCTTCTCCAGTTGATAGCTTAGATCTTAGATTTGGTGTTTAAGTGTTTTGGTGGATCAAATCCTAAGTCCAACCAGCGTCAGTTTGTCTATAGAATAGCTCTAGTCTCAAATGTAAAGTCCTGTTTAGGTATTTTGAGTTGTAAGTCGCAGCTGATCAAGACTCATGCTGGCTACTGTTCACCAGCATGAGATGTGCTTACCAGTTGAGAGAAGTCTCACCAGCAAGCGGCTGACGAAGACTCATGCTGACACTGTTCATCAGCATGGAGTAGAGCTATTGACTGGTTACTGTTCACCAGTTGGGAAGATTTCACCAGCAGGAGGCTGAGAGATCTTACCAGCAGAATATGTGTTCTGGCTGACACTATTCACCAGCGGTGAAGCCACCAGTCACGGGAGATTCCAAGAGATAACATCAGACGAATTGGTAGACCTTGATTGTGCTAAGGAAAGTCACCAGCAGAGACTGCCAGCACAAGATCACCAGTATGATCTACCAGTCGGAGGTTATCAGCAGAATTCAAGATTCGCTCTCCCAGAGTCTTAGAGACAAAAAGAAGATTCGTCGAGGAATTAACTGACAGAGTATGACTTTAAGGAGGATACCTTAAAGTCTATCAGTTCAAGACACCAGTTCCGATTCCTCGTACTGACGAATAGAGTCGTTCTGACACAAAGAGATCTGTGTCAGATAAAGCGATCAAAGGTATGGCGCTTTCCGGAAATTCCTACCTGCCGCCTGCAGAAGGACATGCGAGGACAGAGACTTTTCCGGATGTGTCCAAACGGCTAGTATTTGAATCTGAATCTCACGTCTATAAATACGTGAGATCCAACAGCATTCAATACTCTTGCCCAATCTTAGCCACTCTTGACCTACCGAAAGCTCAAACGCATTCATATCAGCGTATAAGCAATCTTTCGAGGCTTTTCTTAAAGCTACTCCGTGTGTCAATCATTTGAACACGAGACTCCAAGCTTCTAGCTTGTGAGTTATTGATCTCATTTGGTGTTCTTTCTCATTCCGAGGAAGAACATAGCAGCTCTTGAGCCAGCCAGCTCCAGAGTTATTACGGGCAGTTTTGCCGCCAGCAAGAGTCAAGTTCTTGGGAGAACTCAACACCCAATCAGTCGGAGGAAGAGGTTGAAGTGACGTGCTCGCACTCCATCCATCTGACTAGAGTTGAAGAAGGACAAGGACCGGGAGCGGTTGATCCAGTGAACTGGTAGACGAGGCATCTACCAGCTGGAAATAGATCGTAGGATATCTTGTACCGGATTACTCTTTTTAGTGAATTTCCAGTGCTTCGACTGGAGAGTGGACGTAGATCTGTTGATCGAACCACTATAAAATATCCTTGTTATTTACTGCTTTCAGCATTTACTTACTGATTTAAAACCCAGCACCCAAGTGCTGGAGTATAACTGAAACCAGTTTATAACTGTGCAAACTCGACTCTAAAATTAGCTAAGTCCTGAGTCATCAGCTGACCAGCCAGTTGCCAGTCAGCTGAATACTCAGTTGCCAGTTGACTTACCAGCTGACAAGGTCCCAGTCAGCTGTGTAACCAGCAGAGTGCAAGAAACGAACTTACGTATTTTCCGCTGCCAAAGTATACCCTGATATCCGGGACCAACAGTAACACCTCCCGCTCCATCACCTGCAACCTGCACATTTAGAAATATGTGGAGGGCTGAGTACATTGATTGCACTCAGTGGACTGATAGCGTATTTTTCAACACGCTATAGCTGCAAGTGTACAGATCACTGCAGTGGGCAAGTAATAAATTATCGAATCTCAAGGATTGCAGGATCGAAGTATAATCAAGCACTAAAACATGAATATCGTACTACTATCTAGACGATTCGGTAAAAAAGTTTGATTTATTTAGATTAGGCAATTTGAAAAGTAATTAATTAAAAAGACAATTAAAAAGATCGAGTTTAGAAAATATGAGAAACTAAGATTCCAGGGTAATCAACTTTGAAGAACAAGCAAACAATCATTTATATAATTCGATTCCAATTTAATTTCCAAAAACGTGAGTTAATCTCAATTATGTTATCAGGCGACCCTCTCGGACTCTCAACCATAACATGGAAATAAACAACCTAGTGACTCCTCTCGGATGCGCAAAAGAACTTTTACTCTTGATAAAACCTTAGATTTTAAAACCCTTTAACAGTTCAAATTCCTCTCGGACAATTGACCTATCAAATTTAATTACTCTGCATCTTAATCAATAATCTGGACCTCTCGGTTCAAAAATTACCAATTCAAATTACAATCAATGGCCAATATCTTATAATTAAAGAAAACCCCAGCCGTAATTAAAACATCAATGGAAAAGGAAAATCAAATCATATAAACGATTAAATGAATGTCAACAAGTCTCAAAACCCTAGAATCCACAAAGGACTTAGCCAGTCATGCTAAGTTCTAAGAAAATAGAGAAATAAAGAGTCATAGAAACTAATATCATGAAAATCAAACACCCGTGATCTTCAATCTTCGATTTCTGGAGTGCTCTTCAAGTTTTCTCTATTCCCCTGCATTTTTCCAGCGTTTTCTCTCTTGAAAATAATGTGAAGGACCTTTTTTAGGTTCAGGGAAGTCCTATTTATACTTGGGGATCTTCAAATCTCGAAAAAATATGATTTTGGGCCAAAACTCATCAAAATTACTCGTTCGGCAACCCATAAAACGCGATCGGCGATCGCCGAAATTGTCTGTGGGTCGCCGAAGTTGTGCCACAGAGAATTCCATGAAATTACAAAATCGGCGACCCGGAGACGAAATCGGCGATCGCCGAAAATGAAATTGGTTAGCCGAAATTGTGCCGTATTCAAATGGCTGAAAATACGAATTTGGCAACCCGGGTGCGAAAACGGCGATCGCCGAAGATGCAATTTGGTCGCCGAAATTGCTTCGAACATGAATTCTATTTTTTCTTCGGTCTCTTCTCACTTCTTCACTTTCTCGATGCAAGTTAGCATCGATTGGCTCTATGATACTTGGTCAAATCTTGTAAACGGCTCAATTGTGCGTGAAATCTGCATAAACAATCACAAACTAACCCAAATGTAATAATCTTTTAAAGATCATAAGTAACATATAAATTCCTCAGAAATGGTTTAGTTTGCAATCAAATGTGATCAGATTCACATCAGTAAAATGCACAAAATGAGTGTTTATCAACCCCCCAAACTTAAACTATTGTTCGTCCTCGAACAATGAAGAGAACTCAAATAGAAAAGAATAAACACGAGGAGTGCAAACAATCACAGTTTCAATCTTGGCCACTGGAAATCTGCTCCTCACAAGATAAGAGTCGTGTATCACTCAACGTTTTTGCTCAAATTGGCTAGTGTGTACTCTCAATTGTCAACTGTATAACTTCCCTGCCATAGGCTTGCTCATTGTCTAAACTCTCCACTGACTTTCGGGAATGCTAGAACAAAGATCAGAAAGGTCTTTAGTTTAGGTTCTAATGTAGGCACATTGGTGAGGGGTATGAAATATTTTAGCTAAGTGACTGAGCATATTCATCCTTATAACTTCATTCACCCAACTAATTCCTAATCACACACCTCTTCATTCACTGTTTGACTTAAACATTATACAAGACTTAAACAACTGATTATGCATCCTATAAATACAATTCATTAGGATTCTGACTCAACAATAATAACACTATACACCCTTTGTGTATTTCATGAACTCAACAATAACATTGTGCACACTTTGTGCTTTTATTATTTCAACAAACACATGACTTTTTTTTTATATATGAATCCAAAACAACTCTATTGTCCCATCCCAAGGTTTTTGGGCAATTTATTATCACACAACTCTTCAATCTCACCACCTATCATCAACAGATACCCTTACAATTCCATCCACGCCTCCTATCATCCGGGTTAAGAAAGAAAGGTATTCAAGCTCAACTGGGCTAACAAAGGAGTATGTATTAGGTTAGTGTTTGGGTTTAACATGGCTAATGAAACGATGGCCTAAAATCATTTCTAAATTCTTGGCCTCCCCTATTGCAGTTTTAAGAAAGAAACCCGAGCAAGTTCTAGAGGTACATTATACAGTGACTCACTCCAAAACAAAACAACACAGGATCAAAATTCTCACATGGTTATGAGCATATTCCAAAGGCCAAAATCAATTCCACAACCATCGGCACTTCATAAAATCATGTGCAAGTAATGAGCGTAAGTTTCACGAGAAGGAAAAATTTGTCATCATGAACTAGATCAGTAATGCAGATAAATCACCACCAAGTACCACCTTTATCAAAGACAGATATCAATATGAATTATAGATTCCCAATCCAGACTCAACAACAATTAACAATAACAGGAATTAAACTCGATAAAATAAATGGTACGAATTAGTACAAATTACTGGTTCCAACTAGACAAATAGGTTCGAATACACTAAAATACTGATAAGAGCAGAGTAAGCAGTAAAAGAACAAGAGGTAAAGAGTAGAAAAGACACACACATCGACCGATCACATCCCCCCAAACTTATTCAATACACAAGATAGAATAAGTTTGTGGGAAAAAGATCACGGAGATGTGTGGAAACCTCACTGTGGTGGGGGCCAATACTGTGGGAAACGGGCCATGAACTATCGCATCTGATCCTCAGCCTCTTGCTGGCGTCACCATTGTTCCCGCTCCAACTCAAAGTGGCGCTGTTGCGCCGCCCACTGCTCCTGCTCTCGATCGAAGTGGCGTTGTTGCACAGACCATTGCGCTCTCTGCTCATCCTCGAAAGATCTGCACTCAGTGGAGTATGTAGCCTGAGCTACCGCTAAACCCTGCAACTGGGTGTGCCAGTCGCTCCACTGACACTCCAAATTATCCAGCCGCTGCTCGAACGCCACACGATGTGTGTGACGCTCGTAAAAGGTGGAGGCATCCCCCCTCGGGGACTCATGGAATGTGCCCCCCTACGATGTGCCGGCTTGTGATGGACTGCCCTGAGAAGTGCCGCCCGTCAGTAGGAAGCGTGGCTGCTCGTCGTTGTCTCCCTGATCATGGTCATGACCGCCGGTGTCCTCGTCATCCTCTCCATCCTCTCCACCCTCATCATCGTCCCCCCCCAAGAGACTGTCTCGCCATAGCATCTGCGGCAGACTGAACAGCCTCGGCATGTGCTAAAGTATCCAACTTCCAATTTTGGCGGTATCTGCGAAGCCCTACATTAGTGAGCTCGGGATTCGGCAGTGGGAAGGGTGGCGGTGTGCGCTGACAGAAGAGATAAGATGGGCGACCGGTCTGAATGAACCGGAGGGCAACCAGCTTTTTGATTGTGAGCTTTGTAACTGGTTCGGCGTGGTGCTCCCCCGGGTAAATCCTCATGGATAAAATGAGGTGGGTCCACAACCCACCAATGCAAATCGAGCCCCGGCTGGAAGAAGATGCTCGACTGGACTGCAGTAGAAAGAGCTGGGCGAAATTGAGATGCTGCTCATGAAGCATGCAATAGATTGCCATAAGCTCGACGTCCCTCATCGAGCTATTGTCCTTTCTGGCAAAAAGTGTGTGTGCCAGAATCCGCTGGATTATCCGAAATACAGGGTTCCGGATCATTGAAGCTTTGCACTTGCCAGATTCCCAATCTGGGCTGCCATCAGCGCAAATGGTGCGCCAGAAAACTTTGGGGTCAAATCCCCTCGGCTTGGTGTACACGCCAATGTCTGGAACCCCGAAGGCTCGGTTAATCTCCTTCGTGGTTAGAGTGTGGTCCTCATTAAGGGCCCAGAAGGTGGCTCCTATTGGTGTGTTCCGGCCGGTAGTGGAGAGCTCGAAGGTGGTGAGGATCTCCAGTGTGAAACGCCAGTAAGTTGGATCCTCAAGTTCCAGAAGGGGGGTCCACCCAATATTGGAGAGGAGCTCCTTGACATTGTCGTAGAGCCCCAGTGACCGGAGAGTGTCGACATCCGGGTATTGAGTCGCCTCAACCCCTTTTTCAACCAAGTCCTTGAATTTGTGATGGAGGTCTAGTCCTTGGATAATAATTCCATAGCTTTCCGGCCTTGTGGAACGAACGCGGCGTCGAGGTGCCATTTCAAATCTGCCAGATAAAATCAATATTCAGAACCAGCAACAACGAAAGGGAAAACATGAAAAAGAAACTAAACTTACAAATTATGCAACATCTCCATATTCTAACTAAATATAAGTATGCATAAGCACACCATCTTCTCAATATCAATTAACAACTCCAAGGTCATCAAACAGGCCCCCAACTCAATCAGACGGAGCACAACAAATCCCCACAACAAATCCCTAGCCTATACAATTCAACATCACCAATACAAATCCCCAAATAAATGCATGAATCCTAAGATTGCTAAACAATTCATCAAGACAATAATATGGCTAAACATGCTAATTAACTCAAATTAAACCACAAAAACGAAAATTGAAACTAATTAACCACAATACAATATACATTAATCAATAATGATAACACATATGCATGAAAGCGAAAGAAACGTGAAGATTGAGAGGGTTACCTTGAAACGAAGCAAAATTTGAAGGAAAACAATAAACCTTAGGAATTTGGGGATTCTTGCATTTTTGGAAGGATTTTGGAGAACTAGTCTGATAGGAATGTTCACAATATGATGGGGAGACAATGTGTGGAAGGATTCGAGGAGATTTTGTGTGTGCAAGTCGAATTTGAGAGGGGAATTTTCGTGGGTTTTGGGTGTTTTGAGAGAGGAGAAATTGTGAGGGAGAGAAAGGGGGTTTTGTACTTAAAACCCTTCTGATTTACAATTTCGGCGACCCAGAACGCGTACGGCGATCGCCGATTTTGTTCTTGGGTCGCCGAAATTAGTTCGAACCAATTTCGGGAAAATTACAATTTTGGCAACCCGTTTACACTTTCGGCGATCGCCAAAAATGTAAATGGATCGTCAATTTTGTGCCGAAGCAAAATTAAAAACCTGCAATTTCGGCGACCAAACCAACGAAATTGGCGATCGCCGAAATCATTTTTGGGTCGCCGATTTTGCTTCGAACCTGAAAATTTTTGACGACGAACTCGGCGACCCAGGTTTCACAATTGGCGATCGCCGAAAGTGTAAATGGGATCGTTTTTGCTTTTTCTGGCAATTCCTCGCGTTTTGAATTCCTCACCTGCACCCATTAACTCAACAACCAAACCTGAACGCGCAATGTGGAAAAAATGGAATAAGGAGATGCTAAAATGCTTAAAACAATGCAATAAACTCAATTACAGGTTGGGTTGCCTCCCAACAAGCGCTTTATTTAACGTCTGTAGCTAGACTCAGCAACATACATCCTATGGGTCAGCTAGGTGAAGTTCACAGACGAACGACACAGACTCATACTGAACATACGTTTTGACTCGGTTACCATTGACAGTGAAGTGTGTGCTATCAGAACCTAGCAACTCTACAGTGCCATTAGAATTCACTTTATGAATCACATATGGACCAGTCCATTTAGATTTAAGTTTTCCAGGAAACAAACGGAGACGGGAATTAAATAGAAGTACCTGATCCCCCGGCGTGAAGTCACGGGGGTGAATGCGCTGATCGTGAAATCTCTTGGCGCGCTCCTTATACAGCCTCGAACTCTCGTATGCTTCAGTCCGGAATTCTTCAAGTTCAGTCAATTGTATACGTCTCTGCTCAGTTGCAGTATTCAGATCTCAGTTAATTTTCTTGACTGCCCAGAATGCTCTATGTTCCAGCTCAACTGGAAGGTGGCATGATTTTCCAAATGCCAACTGATATGGTGACATACCAATCGGAGTCTTGAAAGCAGTTCTGTATGCCCATAGAGCGTCGTCCAAGCGAGTGGCCCAATCCTTCCTAGAAACTGCAGATTTTTCTAGGATTTGCTTGATTTCTCTGTTAGCCAACTCTGCTTGTCCATTGGCTTGGGGGTGATATGGAGAAGTTATTTTATGATGCACTCCATATTTTGCTAGCAAACTCCCCAGCCACTTGTTTTTGAAGTGTGACCCTCCATCACTCAATAGTGCTCGAGGTGCTCCAAACCGAGTTAGAATGTTCTTTTGTAAGAACTTGAGCACCACCTTGGAATCATTTGTGGCAGTTGGGATGGCTTCAACCCACCGGGTCACATAGTCCACAGCCAGTAAGATGTATTGATATCCATGAGACTAGGGAATGGTCCCATGAAATCAATGCCCCATACATCGAAGGGCTCAATCTCCAGCATGTACTTCTGGGGCATCTCGTCCTTCTTTGAGATGTTCCCCATCCTTTGGCATCTGTCGCATCCGGCCACAAACTTCTGACAGTCGCGGTAAATAGTAGGCCAATAAAACCCGTTGGTGAGGATTTTTATGGCTGTTCTATTCGCCGCACAGTGGCCTCCATATGGGGACAAATGGCAGTCCCCCATTATCTGCTCACGCTCTTGCATCCCGATGCACCGCCTAATTACCATATCAGCTCGGCGGCGGTAGAGAAATGGCTCATCCCAATAGTAGAACTTGCTGTCATGCAAGAACTTTCTCTTCTGGTGTGAGGATAGATCAGGTGGTAGAACACCTGCAACCAAATAATTTACCAGATATATATACCATGGATCTACCTCCTCCAGAGCTAGCAGCTGCTCATCTGGAAACACTTCAGTAATTTTTATCCGGGGATCATCTCCTTCCACCGGATTTTCCAGCCTTGACAAGTGGTCTGCTACCACATTCTCACAACCTTTCCGGTCCTTGATTTCCATGTCAAACTCCTGCAGTAGCAGGATCCACCGGATCAGTCTCGGCTTTGCCTCCTTCTTTGCAAACTGATAGCGGATCGCAGCATGATCCGTGTAAACCACCGTCTTTGCCCCAATCAAATATGCCCGGAATTTGTCAAAGGCGAAGACCACTGCTAGGAGCTCTTTCTCAGTGGTAGGGTAGTTGACCTGGGCTTCATCCAAAGTCTTGCTGGCGTAGTGAATGACTCTGAAAATCTTGTTCCTTGTCTGACCCAGGGCAGCCCCAACTGCAGTATCGCTGGCATCGCACATCAGGACGAAGGGCTCTGACCAGTCTGGTGAGATAAGTATTGGAGCGGTTGTGAGGGCCAGCTTCAGTTTCTCAAAGGCCTGCAAACAGTGTTCATCAAAAACAAATTTTGCATCCTTCATAAGTAGAGAACTCAGAGGTTTAGAGATTTTAGAAAACTCCCTTATAAACCTCCAGTAGAAGCCTGCATGACCCAAAAAACTCCTCACCGACTTCTCATTGGTGGGGGGTGGCAGCTTTGAGATCGCCACAATCTTGGCACGATCTACCTCTAAACCTGCAGCAGAGACTTTGTGACCGAGGACATTGCCCTCTCGCACCATAAAATGACATTTTTCCCAATTTAAAACCAGGTTAGTCTCTTGACAGCGCTGCAGAACAGTAATCAGGTTTTCTAAACAGTTATCAAATGAATGACCAAACACAGAAAAATCATCCTTGAAGACTTCCATAATGTTTTCTACGAGTCCACTGAAAATAGACATCATGCATCTTTGAAATGTAGCAGGAGCATTACATAAACCAAAAGACATGCGTCTATAAGCAAATATACCATACGGACACGTAAAAGCAGACTTATGCTGGTCCTCAGGGGCTATCGCTATTTGGTTATAACCAGAATAGCCATCTAAGAAACAATAAAATTCATACCCCGCTAACCTATCCAGCATCTGATCAATAAAGGGTAAGGGAAAGTGGTCCTTACGTGTAGCACTGTTAAGTGCTCTGTAGTCGATGCACATCCTCTAGCCTGTGACAGGCCTGTGAGCAATCTCCTGGCCACTCTCGTCCTTAATGACAGTCGTTCCCCCCTTTTTGGCCACCACTTGGGTGGGGCTCACCCATTCACTGTCTGAAATGGCATAGATCATGCCAGCGTCCAGAAGGTTCATCACCTCCTTCCGCACCACTTCCTGCATAATTGGATTTAGTCTTCGTTGCGGTTGCACCTTGGGCTTATTTTCATCCTCAAGTAAGATCCTGTGCATACAGATAGAAGGGCTAATACCCTTGATGTCAGATAACGACCACCCAATTGCAGATTGGTGGTCTCTCAATACCCTTAGCAATCTATTTAATTGACTAGTAGAAAGGGTAGCAGATACAATTACCGGAAACATGTTGTTTTCACCCAAATATGCATACCTCAAGTGGTCCGGTAGAGGCTTCAGCTCCAGCATAGGTGGTTCTTTCTTCTCATCCGGTTTTAGCGCCTTCTTGCGAGCCTCCTCTTCTTCCTCCTCGCTCCTTAGCTTCAAAAAGTGAGCGCTTTCCACCTTGCTCTTTATACCTGCATCATCTAATGCTAGAACAGACTCTAGCAGCTCATCACAGACATCATAAAGCTCATCACAAGAATAAACAGAATTTTGTACCCCATAATCTAAAGAATCAGTAGAGATGATAGATGAATCACAAGGATACAAAACCTGAACCATATCGCACTCCTCAAAGCAGTCATCTGAGTCGTGGCGCTCCATGGCCTTGTAGATGGAGAAAGTGATCTTTTCGTCGTTCACCCTCAACGTGAGCTCTCCTTTCTTGATATCAATGAGGGCATCAGTAGTGTTGAGGAAGGGCCTCCCAAGGATGAGCGGAATATTTCGGTCCTCTGCCATGTCTAGGACCACAAAATCAGCTGGGAAAATAAATTCCCCGACCTTCACTAGCACATTCTCTACTACCCCTTTAGGGTAGTTCACTGACCTATCAGCCATCTGAAGTCTGATGGTGGTCGGTTTGATGTCCCCGATCCTTAGCCTCTTGAAAATAGAGAGGGGCATCAGATTGATGCTGGCCCCTGAATCGCATAGCACCTTCTCAAAGGTCTGCCCCCCAATCACGCAGGTGATAGAAAAATAGCCAGGGTCAGCCCTTTTTACCGGCATTTTCTTCTGAATAATGGCGCTGCATTCTTCAAATAAATTCACAGTCTCGAATGCTCCAAAGGGCTTCTTCTGGGTAACCATATCCTTCAGAAATTTCATGTACCCAGGAATTTCCTGTACAACTTCAATCAGAGGGAGATTGATGTGGATCTTCTTCATATGCTCCAGAAATCTCTTGTATCTCTCCTCCTTTTGCTTCTTGACAAATCGTTGTGGGTAGGGAACAGCGAAGGGACCAGCTGGTTTGGAACTGTCTTCGGGACAAGTTCCCTTGCTCTTCTGAGTCCGTACTTCTTCAGGAAGAACAGGAGCAGGCTGTGCAACTTCAGGTTGCACAGGTGACGTGTCGACAGGCCTAGGTGGGCCCTCATATCCATTCCCACTGCGAGTAGTGATGGCGTTGCAGTGGTCATTGGGATTTACAATAGTGTTACTGGGGAATTGTCCAGGAGTATGTTGATTTCCCAGAACATTGGCAATCTGAGATATCTGAGTGTCCATCTGCTTCATGTGCTTCCCCATCTCCCCCATACCATTCTGTAGCTGAGAAATTTCTCCCTCCATTTTTGTGTTCTTGGTATTGGAAGTTGTGATGAACTAAGTTAGGAGCTCTCTCATACTCGGCTCCTTGGGTTCATTTGCCACCCCTTGATTTGCAGCAAACCCAGGTGGACGCTGCAAGGCGTTGTTTGGATTCCCATAGGAGAAATTTGGGTGGTTCCGGTTGTTGGGATGATAAGTCATGTTCCCCGTTGGATATCCTCTGTTGTTGTTGAAATTCCTCTGGTTCACATAATTTATATCCTCTATCTGCATCTCGATTCCCTGCTCATATCCCTGCTGAGGTGGATTATTCTCCAACTTGGCAAGGCGGATCTCCATAGACTTCGTAGAAGCAGCTACCTCCTGTCTCATCAGTTTTATTTCAGCAGCTAGGTCCCCAGTATCATCGACTGCTGCTATCATCCTGCGCTCCTTTCTGTCTGCTGGCCAATTAAATTCACTCTTAGCCTTTGTTTCCAGCAGTTGTAGTCCTTCATGTGGAGGTCTAGCAGTAATGGATCCTCCAGCTGAAGCTCTGACATGCTTCTGAGTCTCCTCATCAAGCCCCGCATAGAAATAGCAGACTTATTGTTTTTCAGTGTATCCATGGCATGGGCAGGAGCGAAGCAACTCCTTGAAACGCTCCCATGCCTCATAAAGAGTTTCCCCCGAGAACTGTCTGAACTGGCCTATCTGCATCTGTAGTTGGATGGTCTTACTCGGAGGAAAGAACTGGATCAGGAATAGTTTACAGAGCTCCTCCCAGGATGAGATCTCACTGCGGTCCAGTGACAGATACCATGACAGAGCTCTGTCACGCAGTGTGAATGAGAAGAGGTGTAGCCGGATGTAGTCGATTGGCACCTGATTCTGCTTGACTGTGTCACAGAGTAGCAAAAATTTCTGGACATGCAAATGAGGATCTTCAGACGAAAATCCCCCAAACTGGTTCTGTTGAGCAGTGTGTATCAGACCAGTCTTCAGCTCGAAATTAGGTGTGTTCACCTTCAGTCCAAAGTCCGCATTATGATGCCTATCAGTCATCGGCTCGTACATCTCATCTATAGTGGGCTGCCGTGGTACTTCTGGAGCTTGATGCTCCTGAAGTCTCAGATTCATCTCTTGTAGCTGCCTTTGCAGCTCAGCAATCTGTGTCGCCTGATCGTCAGCCATATGAAACGCTAACTTTCTTCGTGCAGAGTTCTTTCGATAGGTAGACTCGATCTCCGGATCTATAGGTTCAAGAACTGGACCTTTTGACCTGGTTCGCATATACTACCTGCAAGAGAACACACAGTGAACAACACAGAAAAGAAATTGGAAATTAAAGTAACAATACGTAAAACTAAAATCTAGAGTAAATAGCGTAATATCGGAATTAGTGTTAATTATAAATCTGTGCAATACCCGGCAACGGCGCCAAAAACTTGATAGCGTATTTTTCAACACGCTA